>CM064577.1:44939376-45226876 GCA_032716605.1 Paralithodes platypus | reverse complement strand
CACACACACACACACACACACACACACACACACACACACCCACACCCACACCCACACCCACACCCACACACACACACACCCCGTAGCCTAGTAGGTAGAGCTCTCGTCTCACACACGAGGGGTCGGGGGTTCAATCCCCGGCCGGGCGGAGACAAATTGGGCTTGTCTCCTTTCATGTGTTAGCCTCAGTTCACCTAGCTGTAAATAGGTACCTGGAATAAGTGGACGACGTTGTGACGTCCCATCTGGGGTTGGCAAAAATGGTACAAGGCGAGATGGGTATCATATGGTTCACCTAAGCTGATGGCTACCTAAGCCTTCGGGCGAGACGGTACCGTCTATAGTGAGAATGGTACCATACAGATCCACCCTAAGCCTTCGTTTCCGATGTCGCCAATTGGCTAAAAATACAGACTACACACACATCCACAGCCATTCCAACAGTACATAAAACACTTAACATGCATTTCACGCAATACATTCCCAGTTAAGGAGGCGCGATAATAATGAGCTTAGCTCGCATTGCGTGGATTCCCCTTGACGAACAAGTAACTGAGTAACTGAGTAACACACACACACACACACACACACACACACACACACACACACACACACACACACACAAGAGGACAGAACAAGAAAAGAATATTTTTTTTTACGGAGTGAGAAAAGGGAAGATTATGAAACTTCCGGTAAAGAGAAATTAAAAGAAAAAGAGGGTAGGGTACAGACCGCCGCAGATAAGGCACTTGAATCAGGAAAAGGGGGACTGGAAAGTATAAGGATTCTATATAGCAATGTCGATGGGCTAATCTCTAAAAAATAAGAACTATCAGACTTACTCAATACTAAGAAACCAGAAATAGTATGTCTCACTGAGACAAAACTAAGAGAGGAACTTGATATAAATCTGCTAGGATGGTCTGAATACAAGATTTGGAGGAGGGACAGAAAACTTCGACATGGAGGTGCAGTGTGCATCCTTACTAGGAAAGATTTGATTGTGTCTGAGATAAAACTAGAAACTTCAACAGCAGAATTTTAGCACTAGCAATTGGTGGAAACGAAAAAAATAGTAGTGATAGTAGCGCATGTACAGTTCCGGACAGATCAAACAGCAACCACCAGCTGTGTGGTGTGGGGCTCTGCGGATTTGGTAACACTGGCAGGAGGTGGGAGGGATGTGGGTGGATGATGAGGGGAGGGATGTGGGGGTTTAGGGGGAGTGTGGGAGGGTGAAGAGGCAGTAATCATGGTATGGCTGGTGGGAGGGGGCAAACGAGTGACGGGGTAGGGGAGAACAGAGTGACAAGCAAACTTTCCTATAGAATAACCTAATTAACATTTTTAATCGCGCACATGCCTCCTGCCAGTCTGCTCTCCCCTACCCTGTCACTTGTTTGCCCCCTCCCACCAGCCACACCACGATTGCTGCCTCTTCACCCTCCCAATTCCCCCCTAAACCCCCCACATACCTCCCCTCATCACCCACCCACCCACCCACCCACATCCCTCCCACCTCCTGCCAGTGTTACCAAATCCGCAGAGCCCCTCACCACATAGCGGGTGGACGAGGTGTTGGTGTTTCATCTGTCCGGAACTGTACCTCCCAAGACGAAGACATGGAGTAAGGAGGAGCATAGCCTAATGTGTAAGGAAACAATTAGTGTGCTAGAAAATATCTTAGCTTCAAAGGATGAAATAGTCATGTGTGGGGACTTTAACTGCAAGGAAGTAAATTGGGAAGAACTTGAACCCGGAACAGGAGAGGAAAGTTGGGGCTATGAATTTTTAAGTATGGCCATGGAAAATTCTATATACCAACATGTAAAAGAGACAACAAGAATAAGGGGAAGTGATCAACCAGCTAGATTGGACCTTCTCTTCACAAGAAGGGAGGAGGAGGTTCAACGTATTCAGTACCTATGCCCACTAGGAAAAAGCGACCATGCAGTTCTCGACATAGACCTACTATTGAAGCATAAACTACTCAAGGAAAGGGTAAGCACAAGGAAAATCACTGGATGTATTCCAGAACCGATTTCGCAGGACTACGGGATTTTTTCAAGTCACAAAATTGGGATCAAGTGTTATCTGAAAGTGAGGTAGACAAATAACTCAAGGCATTCATGGAGATCTATGATACTGGTATAAAAACTTTTGTCCCAAAGTACATCAATAACAGAAAAAAAGGAAATCGCAAAGAATGGTTTAATCGCAAATGTAGGCAAGCACAGGAAGCAAAAAAACAAAGCCTGGAAAAAGATGAGAAACTGGGATTCAGAAGAAAACAGGCAAAAGTATAAAGAGGAGAGAAACAAATACTGTACACAGAAATGAGGAGGAGGTCAGAGGCAAACCATGAGAAAGGGATAGTGGAGAACTATGAAAAGAATCCAAAAATGTTTTTCAAGTTTGTAAACGGCAAAAGGAAGATAAAAGCCACAATCCTAAAAATTAATAGTGGAAACAGAATCATAGAAGAGGATACAGAAATTGCGAAAGAACTAAATAGAAATTTTGCATCAGTATTTACAAAAGAAGGAGAATTCATTGCACCAGAAACCAATGAGATAGGTATAGAGGAAATGCCGGAAGTCACATTTAACAGAGAAGAGCTCATAGACAAAATGAGTAAGGTGGATCCAAACAAAGCCGCCGGACCGGACGGAGTATCAGGCTGGATTATTAAAGAAAATGCCAAGGAACTGAGTATACCAATATATGATATAATGACCAAATCATTGGACACGGGGATAGTACCTACAGAATGGAAAAGAGCAAACATTATTCCTATATTTAAGGGAGGAAGCAGAGATAAACCACTGAATTATAGACCTGTATCACTATTGAGCATCCTCATGAAGATTCTGGAAGGATTAATAAGGGACAAATGGGTGAACTACCTGGAATCCAAAAGATTAATTACTGACCGACAATTTGGATTCAGAGGAGGCAGATCATCTGTAACCAACTTGTTGAGTTTTTACTCTAGAGTAATAAACACAGTGGACCAGAGAGAATTTAAGGATAACATGTCTCCGGAAAGCCACGTAAATAAGATAGTGAGAGAATCACTAGCACTATTGGCAAATATCAGGATGTCTTTCAATTATCTTAATGAAAACACCATGAAACAAATAATAACGGCAATAATAAGACCCAGGATGGAATATGCATCTGTAGTGTGGTCCCCTCACATGAAGAAACATATCCACAAAATTGAGAGGGTACAGAGAGCAGCTACGAGGATGATCCCAGGTTTGGAAAATTTGGAGTACCAAGAGAGGCTCGAGAGATTGAATCTACCTACACTGGAACAGAGAAGGAAACGAGGACAGCAAATTCAGATATACAAATGTGTTAGAGGTATTGACAAAATCGACCAAGAAAACGTCATAGAGAGGGATGGAGGTGAGAGAACAAGAGGTCACAGCTACAAACTGAAAGTGCCTAATAGTAAATCTGATCTGAAAAGTAAAAGATTTCCTACCAACTCGATTAGTGGGTGGAACAAATTGCCAGCCGAAGTAGTGTCTGCACCATCAGTGCATAGTTTCAAAGCACGGTATGACAAACATATCTTAGGAGGCGGGAATTAACGAGCATGCTCACTCCCGCAAATACAACTAGTGTAAGTACACACACACACACACACACTTTTATTATTAGCTAGCCAGACCAAGAAATGGTCTAACCTAGCTTAGATAATATATCAGGAGGCAAAAATCACTTTTACCTTGTGAATGGTGAAGACTAGAATGTTCTACCTGTATAGCCTATCAAGTGTTTTTCGATTGAGCAAAATAATAAACTTAGTTTTGGACCTGTGGTCACTGTGTGTGTGTGTGTGTGTTTGTCGCGGATCGTTCCTCAGTCCAATAAGTGTAAACAAAGCAATACACAAGAGATATGAATCGCTTTGGTCAAGATTACTCGGTTAATATACGTTTATTAAATATACCTGGGATATTCTCACTATCAAAGCAGCTCAGTTGAGGTTTTGTGAGTATCTATAGCCGAGGCCTAGGCCTAAGAGTCACTCGCCCTGCCACTTAGCGGAAAAATCTATCCAGTACCGGACATTTGGTCCGGTCCATATGGATTGTCCGCCTACAGACAGAGTCCGTTAATCCAAATCCGTTGTATCAAGGTCCGTTAAACCGAGGGTCAACTGTACAGTAAACAACCACGGGGACATTACACACCCCTGTTTCAACCCAACACTCAGGTTAAAGAACTCGCTCTGCTCATTCTCCACACATACTGCCACCTTTGCACCCTCATACATGCTCTTCACTTCTTTCAGCAACTTGCCATCTACTCCGTATATTTTAAGTACGGTACTTTCCACATACATACGAGCAGGGAGGTTTTAGGAAGGGAAAAGGATGTGTAGATCAGATTTTTACCCTGAATTGTGTTGTGGAGAAATATCTGGAGAAGCAACAATAGGTGTATGTTGCCTTTATGGACTTGGAGAAGGCCTATGACAGAGTGGATAGAGAGGGTATGTGGAAAGTACTTAGAATGTACGGAGTGGATGGCAAGTTGCTGAAATCAGTGAGGAGCATGTATGAGGGTGCAAAGGCGGCAGTACGTGTGGAGAATGAGCAGAGCGAGTTCTTTGGCCTGAATGTTGTGTTGAAACGGGTGTTTGATGTCCCCGTGGTTGTTTACTGTATACAGTAAAAGTCCTTTAATCCGACGACCGATGATTCGAATCTCCCAATAGTCCGAATTTTTCAATTTGAGGCCAAATCCGAATTCACCCGATGGTCCGAATTTCAAGAAGTCCCAAAGTCCCCTTTTTGAGGCATTAGTCCACTCAAATGACACATAATGGAGCACACACATATCATATGTTCATGAATTCACTTTAAAAGTTTACCATTGTCATTGTAGCCTATTACCTACTTCAAAACATTCAGATTAATGGTCAAAAGAAGCTACTGATATAAACGTAAACACCACATCGTCTGCTAGAGAGTTTGTTTTGCTCTTGAACGCATCCTTGGGACGCTCCGATGCGCTACTGGCTTGCACCGCATTTTTCTGCAAGCGCATTCAGTCTTGAGCTTGAAAACGCACCTTTGGACGTTCCGATACGCTACTATTTATAGTTCAGTGATCGGAGCGTCCCAAGGGTGCTTTCAAGACAACAAGACAAGGGTGCTTTCAATACAATATAATATAACAGAGCACGTCACAAAAGGAAAATCACAAAAGGAAAATTACAAGAACCTCTCAGGGAAGTGCCGTTGTTAAGGCATTACTTCCCGAACCACATCTGATCTGATCTTCAAGAGCAAGACAAACTCGCTAGTAGACGGAAGAAGAAGAAGAAGACGTTTATATCAGCAGATTCCTTTGACCATTAATCTGAATGTTTTGAAGTAGGTAATAGGCTACAATGACAATGGTACACTTTTGAAGTGATTTCATGAACATATGATATGTGTGTGTGCACCATTGTGTCATTTGGGTGGCCTAATGCCTCAATGTTTTCGTCAGGCCATTAATACACAGGTTCATAGGGGTAAAGTCCGATAATCCGAAAAATCCACTAATCCGAACGAGGGCCGGTCCGCTGCCCTTCGGATTAACGGAAGTTTACTGTATATGGATGGAGTCATGAAAGAAAGACTGTACAGTACTAGGAAGAGCAGTGGATGTTGGTGTATCGCTGAAAAGGGAGGGAAATGAGTGGAAGCTGCCTATACTGCTGTTTACGGATGACACAGTTCTAATGAGCGATAATAAATGGGAGTTGCAGGGTCTGGTAGATGAGTTTGGAACAGTGTGCGAAAAAACGGAATTTGAAGGTGGATGCGGGGAAGAGCAAGGTTGTGGTCTTCGAAAGGGGTGAAGCCAGAGAGTGTGAGGTGAAGTTGAACGGTCAGGCTATGGAGATCGTCAGCTCTTTTAAGTATCTGGGCAGTGTGTTGAGTAAAGATGGGACTATGGATGAAGAAGTGCGGGAGAGGGTACAACAGGGGAAGAGGGTTGTAGGAATGCTGAAAGCAGTAACAAAAAATAGGGTGGTCAGTATGGAAGTAAAGAAGTCCTTGCATGACAGTGTGGTGATCCCGACGCTGACTTGCGGGGGCGAAGCATGGACGTTTGAGAGGAGACTCAGACCAAGAGTGAGAGGGGTGGAAATGAGTTACTTAAAGAGGTGCGTGCGGAGTTGCATGGAGGGATAGACGGGCGAATGAGGAAGTGGGAGGGAGGTGTGGTGTAGAGGTAGATGTGCTGGAAAGTGTGAAAAGGAACACCTTGAGATGGTTCGGCCATATGGAACGTATGGGAAGCGAGAGAATGACTAAGAAGGTGTACGAGAGCGAAGTGGAAAGACAGAGAGGGAGAGGTAGACTGAAAGAGAGGTGGAAGGATGGAGTGAGGAAGTATATGGATGAAGGCGGTGCTGGTTGGGAGGAAGGGCGTCGACTGACTGGGGACAGAGGTGCATGGGGGCGGTTCGTTCGTGGCCACCCCTTCGGGGATCACGGTGTCAGTGATCTTCTGATCACTATCTGATACAGGCCACCTGTCTATCACCTACCACACCTTCCCACTTTGAACCTGTTTTGGTGACTAAATGGCATTACGATAGGGCAGACTGGGAGGGTCTTCAAGGTTTCTTTATTGATATTCCCTGGACCTCTTTCTTTTCTAATAATGCACACTCCACCTTGAGCCACATACAAGATTTTATAAAAATTGGAATGGAAACTTTTATTCCTCATCAAAAGTACAGTAAAAGATCTAATTCACCTAAATGGTTTGACCATAATTGTGCTAGAGTAACTGAACAAAAAGCAATAGCCTACAATGCATACACAAGATCAAAAACACATGAAGCCTTTAATTACTTTAGAAACATCAGAAATCATGCCAAAACTGTATTAAACCTAACTAAATCAAACTTTCTCCACAAGCAGGCAAATAAACTTCTAAATAATCCAAATGATAACAAAATATTTTGGTCTACTCTTAACTCATTCAAATCCAACTTCACTACTGCTTCATCCATTCCACCATTAAAATCTCCGACTGGCAATTTTGTAAGTTACCCACGAGGTAAAGCTAACCTTCTTGTGGATATTTTCTCCACCAACTCAACCTTAGATGAAATAAATCAAGATGTCCCTGTACTTAATTTTAATTCGCCTGAAATTCCCTCACTTAAGATCCACACCAGACATGTCAAAACTATTTTGCAGAATCTCTCAGTAGATAAGACTCCTGGTCCAGATGAAATTCCTCCAATAGTACTTAAGAATTGCTCCTTGGTGCTCGCTCCTGTATTGGCAAACAATTTCCGTCTGTGTACTCATACATCATGCTTCCCAGTACCCTGGAAAGAAGCAAACATCCATCCAGTTCCTAAAAAAGGTGCCTCTTCAGATCCATCAAACTACAGACCAATAGCTATAACTTCCACTCTTGGTAAAGTCTTTGAAATTATATTAAATAATCACATAATTTAGCATCTTGAGAATAATAAATTAATCAGTGATAGGCAATATGGTTTTAGACGATGTCGATCAACTGCAGACATTCTTTGCCTTCTTACGCATCAAATCAACCAAGCTACAGACCAACATGGTGAAACACATACAATAGCACTGGATATATCAAAGGCATTTGATAGAGTCTGGCATCAATCCTTATTGTCGAAGATGTCACACTACGGCCTTGCATCATTAGTTCCACTAATTTCTTCTTATCTTCATAACAGAAAAATATGTGTAATGGTAGATGACCTTTATTCTCAATTTCACTCAATAAATGCTGGTGTTCCCCAGGGATCAGTTTTGGCCCCAACTCTGTTCCTCATTCATATCAATGATCTCATATCTACCACTCATAATCCAATACATTCCTACGCAGATGACTCAACACTCCACAGTTCCTTCACATTTACCAATTCTTTCACCCAACCCAATCTTATAAATTCAAAAATAAACACTGCAATTTCTCTGAACCAGGACCTTTCTAGAATTAATGAATGGGGACAAAGGAATCTAGTTTCCTTTAATGCACAGAAAACCAAGTACATTCAATTTTCTAACCGACAGAAGAATCTCACTGACTCCCATATATTTTTTAATGATGTAAATATTCCCACTTCCCCTAGTATTGACATTCTCGGTGTAACATTAACTACTAACTTGAGCTGGACACATTATGTTAGAAGCATTGCTAAGAATGCCTCTAAAAAACTGGGACTCCTGTACAGAGTTCGAGAATTCTTCACTGACGAGCAGTTGGCCGTAATATATAGAAGTCATGTGCGTTCTCAGATGGATTACTGTTCACCTCTATGGGGTGGAAGTGGAGTGGTTGCATTGAGGCAGTTGGACAAAATTCAAAATAAAGCTATTAGATTAATCAATAACCCTGCAATCACACAGGACCTTCCTACATTATCCATTCGAAGAAACGTTGCATCCCTTGCATTATTCTACAGATATTTTCACAGCAATTGTTCCGAGGAACTTGCTTCAATTGTGCCGCCTCTCCACATCTTTCCCCGTAGAACTAGGGCAGCTGAGAGCGCCCATGAATTTACACTTTCTCCTCCACAATGCAGAACTTCTGCTTATCAGAATTCATTTATCCCCAGAGCTACTACTCTTTGGAATTCACTTCCCTCGAATTGCTTTCCACAAACTTACAATCTACAAATGTTTAAATTCAGTTGTTACAAACATTTTATGAATGGAGGATGCCTTTAGGCACATGGACCTTTTTGTTTTATCTGTGTTTTTCCTTCCTCCGTTCATTGTCTCTTTAAAAAAAAAAAAAAAAAAAGGCAATAGATAGATAGATAGAAACATTCCTAGAACAGACCATAATAAAATGAGGCACTTTATTTTGTATTAAACATATCTTCCAAAAACAATTTACAGCACATGCAATGTTCCTATCATTTGTATCCCTATTCCATTCAGTGTGAAGGGTGATTTTGCATATCATTACCTAGCTTCTTGATTATTGGTTTGTTACACTCAAAACGCCTCATAGGTCATGCTTCACATCAAGTCTATTACGATATTTTGTTTTTATGTGGAGTAGACGAGAGAAAGCAGCCTCACAGGAATAGGTTGATGCTAATGGTAGAAGGTGGCAAAATGCTAAGTCATATAAGTTTGGGTAGGAAGCTGCCATTGATGACCAAAACACAGAGATTAATTTCAAACTTCATCCTGGCTATTGAATCTTTCTGAAGCTTCAACAGCTCTGTCTGGCCATCATCATTGCCATTAGGTATACATGTCACTGGAGCAGTGAATGGGGCCCTTAGTAGCAGAGAGGGTTGGCTCTGGATATCTGGAAAGTATCTGTTAAGTTCCTCTTCCAAGGCCTGAAGATGTTTAGCTATCAAATTCTGTGTTGCAGTGTCGCATTTCTCTGTACCTTCTGACACAGTTTCCAGCATTGCTAAGTTACCCAGGCCAACTTTGCGCCTCCAATTTCCCATCTTATGAATGAAAGCTTTGATTTTGTCCATAAAATCGATTATTAAGCTTCCTTTCCCCTGTAGTTCCCAGTTGAGAGTATTCAATTGTATACATATGTCAACAAGGTAGGCTAACCGTATTTCCCAGCCATCTACAGACCATGCTGACAGCAAATCTTGCTTATTCTGTATCACAAGAAAGAGTTTGATCTCTTCTCTGAACTCAAATACACACTGAACAACATTTCCTTTGGATATGCAGCAAACTGCACACAGTTTGGAAAAGGAGGGTTTCATGAAGTACATCCATATGATGACAGAGTTTCTTAAAAGGTGTGTGTTAACAGTACTACCTTTGACAAAGTTCACCGTCTTAATAATGGTACTCATAGTGTCCAAGAATTCTCGGGGTGGTGTTTTATATGCAAGGGCCTGCCTGTGGATTATGCAGTGAAGATGGATAGGAGTTAGAGCTATTTGTAGAACTCTTGTAACAAGGCCTGATTGAGAACCTAGCATGGATGGAGCCGCATCCGTACATATCCTCTGTGGGATATGCACGAATTAGGCCAAAAGTGTGTTTGCCTCAACAAATTCATATAACTTTATTATTATAATATAGGATACAGAATCAGACGTAGAGTAATATTTATTCAGATTGAATGAATATAGAAAATAAATATATTTGGGACAAACCAATTATGTGCCTGGCAGTGAGACAATTAATGCAAAAACTTGTACTGAACCTGTGAGCTTACTCCACTGGTTGGTTACTTCCCCCATACCCTCTGTTATCATAAATTCTTTACTCCCTCAACTTATGGCCCCCTACATATTTCAAAAAGCTCCCCCCCCCCCCCCCCCCAGGGGTCCATGGCCCCCAGGTTGGGAACCACCATTCATGTGGATATTTGTCGAAAACTTTACTGACATGTTAATATTTTTGAAGGTATTTTTTGTCTTTGTTTATCAATTCGTATGCTTGGGAAAAAAAGGTTAACCCTCCAGCCCCGGCTATGTATTATATATATATTCCCCGAAACCCGGGGGTTTTGGCCGAAAAACTTCTACGCCTAGGCTACCGTATCTTTGTTATTCTGACTGCTTCCGCATTCCCGCGCATCCCCAAGCGTAGATGTGTTTCTTACCTGTAGAATGGCATTAAGTAGAGCTCTCTAAGTCAATTGGTTCAGTTGTGATGGGCTGGTCTATCAGAGTGAGAACTGAGCGATCTCTGCCTTACCCATAGCTTACTCTGACTGTTCCTTTTACTTATATATTTTCTAGACCTCAAGTGACGGCGTCTCTTGCGTGGATTGACCTCCTAATCTACCAAGATTGGAAGCCAAAGCGTCACATCTTTCCTTTGCCCCTCATCTTTCTCTTCATAATTGCTGAGGGGCACAGGGCCCTGGGTGGGGCTTTGGTTTCCCGGGCGTTTCCGCACCCTCCTCAGCTCCCCGCCATGGAGTGGCTTCGGTCACCCAGGCTTTATTGTGGTCGGCAGGGAGGGTTCTGTGGGGGTGCTCGGTTATGGCCTTGGCCTTGCTCGGGGCCTTGGGGCTGTTCGGCCAGGCAGCTTGGGGAAAAACAACAACAACAACAACTGGTTCAGTTGTGATGATGATTTCATTGGAGATAACTTTATGGCAAAAACAGCCACTTTACACTACTTTTCGATACTTAACAACAACATACAGGCACACACGAACAAGCGACGCACTCCTTCTTGAGGCCGGAGATGCGGGGCGTCGGTCCAGCCGGCTGTTGTTTACATGCGTCGGACCGACGCCTCGCACACCAAGCTCACAGGCTTTCAACCACTGGGCGTTCAAGAGCCCTTCCAGGTAGCTCGGGTATGCTATTTTATGGGCGTTCAAGAGCCCTTCCGGGCCTGATGGGTTAATAGATAGTCTATCTATTAACCTTTCTTTTCCCAAGCATACAAATCGATAAACAAAGACAAAATATACCTTCAAAGATATTGACATGTCAGTAAAGTTTTCGATAAATATCCACATGAATGATTGCTGATTAAAGAAGCAGCTCATGGAATAGGGCGAACTATATTACGTGAATTAGACCATGACTAATTAGTAGGAAACAAAGATTTAACATTTAACAGTAGCCTATACAATCATATCGTGGTGTAGTGAAGGTTGAGGTCTTACACTGATGGTCAGTTTTAGTTCCTCAATTGTTCACCTTTTACATTACCCTCAATGAGCGGCTCACGACTTAAGTAGGCTTAGAGAACCTACTGTAGGCCCAAACAGTGGGACTCGACTTAAGTAGCAAGGGATGTTGCACACATTATCGGCTCTGAGAGAGAGTCCATGGGGTGGGAGGACCGCAGGGGGCTCTGACCGTTCAGCGTGGACCTAGTCCCGCCACTGAATGATGTCTGAATCTCGCCACAACACGTGTATAATGATACACGTGTACCCTTGTCTCGCTAGATAGGGTAAAATCTCGGGAAATTACCGTATTTTAGGGTTTTTGTACTCGCGTTACAACATCGTTGCAAGCGAACCCGTTATCGTACAAGGATGATTCAGGTGTCATTGGAAAGCTCTATTATCGCCCTTTCACGTATACATAATTGTATTACGCTCTGGCTCTTGTTTATGCATGAAAAAGAGCATGGAATGATGCTCGTTTAGGGTAAATCTGCCCGCCACACAGGTCGTAAAAGTTACAAATGTCCCCGTCCGACAAGGCTTAACAACCTTTATTTAGGTCTAACTAAAAAGATCGGTAATTTGTCAAATGATACTAAAAATAGGTTGAATTATTGATCCTAATATGATTCATGCTCTCCAAAAATAATTTTATACTACCCGAAGGGGCAATACCTTGTCAGATGATATTTTATGTAGATAAATACATAGTTTATTGAAAATTGGGAAATTGATAGAAATTTCAGGATATAGATTTAACAATATCTACTTAGTCATTAATTATGCGCCATTTATCACTCGTTTGAGGAGATTCAATAGCTCAATGCATTCTTGTAATGTCCGATTCTATTACCCATCTCCCTTACTCAAGGGTAGCCAGTAACCACCAGTTATATCTCAGAAAAAATATATATAATCTTTTCACCAATCTGAGGTGAAGATGCCAAGATGCAATATCAGTGGTATCTAGATGGCTAAATAACATGGAATTAAGTAACTCAATTATTTAAAAAAAAAAATGGAAGTCATCGCCAGTCGTGATCTGAAAATACAAAAAAACAATACAACATAATTGTTTGAAATCAGAGTTTTTAAATAGATATCTAGAAGCGTGAATAACAACAAACGTAATTTAAATATTCCACCTGTCCTTAGTAAGGCTTCACATGGATTATGTTTTAAATTTTGCTGTCCAATGTCCATAGATTGATTGGAAGTTACGGTACAAGGAAGAATGGCAAAACAATCCAGAATAATAGAACATTAGAACATCACTAATATTCTAACGCCTGATGACTAAGGCCAAATGACAGAGAATTATAGCCAGAATGGGTTAGAGAATTTAACAGAAGTAAAATATTACTGAGGTAGTGAATATCATAAAATACATGATATGGTCAATACAAAAGAAAGGGGACTTGGGAAAACATTAGGCTTGCATTTACTAGAGGTGTAGAAGAGTAAGAGAGGATATGCTACAGATGCTTAAGTTGTAAGTGGGATCCACGAAGACTATGTGGAAAACGGACTGCCGCTCCGTGATAAGCATGCAAAAGTTTGGTAGATATGAGAAATAGGCTACCGAGTGCTACAGTAGTATCAATAACGACAAAATGCTTAGAAACATAATTAGATAGACACATGGCTGTGATGTGCTGATTGTCAATGGGATCTGCTGTGAGTGGGCCAGTCAGTCCTCTGAAAAAATCCCTCTTTTATTATTTTTGTCAATGTTTATATTGTGGAATCAGGACGCGTCTTTGGCAGTTTATTGAGACTAGCATTAGACTATTATATTCAGAGTAGAAAAGGAGACTATTTTATTCAGCGTAGAAAGGGATTATGAAAGTCAAAGGGTAAATAATATTATGACAGTATGTGTCCCTATAATTCCTACAGAACCTCCTTAAGTTGTATAAACCCTCTAATGAAAAGCCTGATTAAACTGCCAAAATGAGTCAATCCTAATGAGATTAATTATTATATATATATTGATTCTCATGATAAACTGGTCTCTATTCACCAATGATAGTTTAAGTAAGGTATTATTTATTATAATTGCAAACAAGTTACAGTATTATAGGTTTGACTCCTGTAAGGAGATAAAGAAAACCTAATATTTAGTAGTGGCCCCGTAATCATTGACGAACATGCCTATTACATAAGGCATCCTCTTCAAACACTAAGCCGCCGTAGTTTTAAATCTACCGCGCAGAGCATTTAAAAACTGAGGAGCCTTCATCATGAGCGCACGCGACCTCACTCATGGCTTCAGTCATTATGAATTGGGTTCTCACTACGAAAAAACTTTGTAAAAAATAAAAACAAAAAGAAAATAAGAATAACTATCTAATAAGCTTTCCATCATATCGTGGATGTACTTGTGTGGATCTCTGACCAGACGCTGATTCAGGCGTCATTCCTCCTTCACTGACATATCAAGTAAACCAAAATCCTCAATACATCAACGAATGGGAAGGGGACGGTCGGGAGGGCCCCAGTCGTCAATGATTACGGGGCCACTACTAAATATTAGGTTTTCTTTATCTCCTTACAGGAGTCAAACCTATAATTTATTAGTGGCCCCTCCATCATTGACGAACATGCCTGATTTCTAAGACTGGAGGGGGACATTCGTAATCATATCATAACTCTAGAAAAGCAGATAATAAAAACAACCACATAGTATTCTTACTTTTGAAAATATATTTAACAACGGCGTAGGCCGAAAATATACAAGAAAAAGGGGGTTCAGGCAGGTGCGTGCTTCAAAGAAGCCTGCCTGACAAAAAATGGGTAACCCTGAAGATTCTGAACACAGATCTGTAGTTACAAAGGCACCCCACTCAACGAGTGGTGACAAAAAATAACAAGTTATAAGTTTATATGTGCACATAATAAACCCCAAAATAAACTTGGAGATAAATTGCAAAGGAACTCCATTGTTCTAATATTAAATTGCTTTCGCAGCTAAAACTACTATAACAACACCGTTGTTTTGTACTTAACATTGTACTAGCACAATTTCTCACTGAGAAATTTTCATATCACATTTTAACCTTAAATTGTATCACAGCTCTCATACTCCGGCAGGGTCTAGGGTGTCCTATGTCAACTGACTGCACCCCCCCCCCCCCCCTTTCCCGTGAAAGTAAACAAAAGTGACTGCAGGGCCACCTAGACCCTCTGCCTTAAAGCAATACATGGTAAGGAAGGTTTGTCTAGAGCAACTGACAAGTATCTAGACAGAAACGTATGATTAGACGCCCACAACTGCGTGGACGCGATGTCTTCGACTGAAAAAATGTTCAGGAAACGTAAAGAGGCTGCCCATTTGCGTAAATCGTGGGCCCGACCCACAACGCCGGGATTACTTTCTTTAATGACTTCTACCAGAAGAGAGGCTAATCGCCGTTTAAGTAAGCGTTTACCCGTACTTGCTACCCATAAAGCACCTTGGGGGTTTTGAGGAGCTACTCTCAAATATTTGGTTAGAGCTTGCACTGGACATAGATTATGATGCACCTTTCCCCTTTTTAACGCCGGCACCGTGAACTCAGAAAACACGTGTGCACTATGCTCATTCTTGGCTACAAAACCTGGGGAGGGTGCAATGGAAATACATTCATTAAGTCTACCAAACCTAAGACAATTAGGTGTGTTGCTCATCGCCGCCAGCTCAGACACTCTGTTTCCGGTGGCCAAAGCCAAAAGGAAAACCGCCTTTTTTAAGAGTAATGCAAAGTCTGCAGTATTTTGGTACAGACGAGAGTGAAGCAAAGACAAAGCTTTGTCCAGAGACCAAGTAGGCATGAGCTGACGGGGAGGTGGGCGGAGTTTAAAACATGCTCTCATAAAACCTGTTTCCTCCGCTACCGGTATGGAAAGACCCGTAAGGTCTAAAAAGGGCACTCTAATCGCAGTTAAGTGATTTTTTAATGTTACCACAGATAAACGTTTCTGCTCAAACAGATAATTCAAATAATTAAAAACTAATGCCACTGAGGGTACAGTTTGTTCTGTTCTAACGATCCAAGAAGTAAAGGCTTGCCAATGTGATTGATACTGTCGTTTTGTAGACTGAGTATATTGATTGAGTAATTTATTGGTCACATCTCTACCGTATGGTGCTAGCCACTTGGCCTCCTGAATGTCCATAATGCAAAAGTCAGCGAGGTCGCTAGGTTGCCAATCGTGTCTAAGTGGAAATACCCGACCGGGAGCGATACCGGGTCCGGGCACCACATTTTCAATTGCTGGTACCACAACTGCGCCGGCCACAGGGGCGCGATTAGCGAGACTAAGCCTCGATAATCTCGTAGTTTGTTCACTACGTGGCACATTAGTGACGCATCTGGCG
Source organism: Paralithodes platypus (assembly GCA_032716605.1). Classification (NCBI taxonomy): domain Eukaryota; kingdom Metazoa; phylum Arthropoda; class Malacostraca; order Decapoda; family Lithodidae; genus Paralithodes; species Paralithodes platypus. The sequence continues at coordinate 45,210,867 of CM064577.1, read as the reverse complement.
GTGGAAACAGATAGATGGAGCTCCATCTGTTCCAGTCTGTCACTAGGGCGTCTGGCCCCCCTGCCGGCGTTATCGCCCGGCGGGTGAGGTATAGAGGGAGTTTGTGAGTCTCCTCGGACGCAAAAAGATCCACTTGTGGGTGGGAGAGCTCTGCAATCATTAGGTTGAAAATGGGTTGCTTGAGCTCCCATTCTACTGTCGTGCTCTGTCTCCGGGACAGAGCGTCTGCCCAGACGTTCGCTACGCCTGGGAGATAAGATGCGTGAAGATAAATATCTAGACTGTTGGCTAGAGCAAAAATCTCTTCCGACACGTTTAGCAACTTCCTTGACCTCGTTGACCCTTGTTTCTGAATACAGTGGACTGCATTCAGATTGTCCATTCTGAAGGCCACCGACTTGCCCCGTAACGCCGGGCCGTGAGCCTGAAGGAAATACAAGGGGACTAGTAATTCTTTGACATTGATGTGAGAGATTTCTAAGTGGGACCAAAGCCCCTGACCCTGGTGCCCCTGATTTGACTGAAATCCCCACCCTATTGTGCCTGACGCATCCGTGTCTACCCATACCGTTGGTGGAGGAGAGGTCCATGACATTATTGAGTGCAATGTTTCCCTCTTCGCCCAGACCGCTAGTAAGGTGTGGATTAATTTCGGGATGGGCCATAATTTTCCCGCTGGTAAGAGCGGGAAATATTTGTTGCCTTCCAATATTAATCGTTTTACTTTCAACCGGCCCAACTTGACAGTTAGTTGAATCCAGTTGAGAGAGCCGACCAGAGACTCCCAGACCCTTCGCGTCGTAGTCAGACTGTGAAGAAACCTGAACAGTTTCCTGCGAAACCTGTTGCAATTGTCCACACTCTGACTCAGAGTGAGAGCGGCGGTGTCCCAGACTAGCCCTATCCACTGAATTACTCGTGAGGGAACAAGGTTTGACTTTACCAGATTTACCTTGAAGCCTAGAGTTTTGACATGATTTAAAATGATATTGACATGTTTTATGCATAATTGTTGTGTCTCTGCCACCACCAGCCAGTCGTCTAGATACCACAACACTCTGATCCCTTGTTTTAACAATGGCATCAGGGCTTGCCGGACTAGTTTTGTGAATAATCGAGGTGCTAGGTTCAAGCCGAACGGCATCCTCTGAAAAACAAAATTTTGGTGCCTGATCCGTAAGGCCAAAAACCTTTGAAATCTTTTGTTGACCGATACGTGCCAATAGGCGTCTGTCAGGTCTAGTGAACACATCCAACCTCCCGGTGGAAGTGTTAGCCTGATTTGGTGTACTGTTAACATTCTGAAAGATTCGTTGTGAATGTGAAGATTCAGATAAGACAGGTCTACGACCGGCCTCATCTGAACACTGTCCCTTTTGGGAACCAAAAATAGTTTGGACGTGAATACAGGGTAATTTGGTGGGACCGGGATGATGACATTCTTGGCAATCATTTCCTGGGCTAGTGACTCCACCTCTAAAGAAACAAAATTCGCCGTTGTCGGCTGACGTAATCGAGGTCGCCGGAGCCACTGCCAAGTGATGCCTTTGCGTGCCACCATCCGTGCCCAAGTGTTTAACGGCCATGCTTGGTGACACGTTCGGAACGACCCAGTTAGCAGACAAGGGTTCGCCGGCTGTACTACCCTCGGTTCCTCCGGCCTTAAGGTAGGCACCGGGAGTGAGAGAGACTTTAGTTTTTTGATGGTGGGGTTGGTGGTGCTGGACGCTTTGCCGGCTGGCTGGTGTTGGCCGAAGACTGGCCCTGACCTGGTTTATTCTGGCCACGTCCTCTCTGACCTGAAAACCTACTCTGTCTATGCCTGTACTGACCCTGGGGGGAGTGGGAGGACTTAGGCGGAAGAAAAGGTTTAGATCCCCCTGGCTGAGCTTTAGTAGTAGGCCTGGGTTTGGGGAAGTTAAATGCAGGTTTCTTAGAAGGGGTGGGACTGTGCTTAACGGCCTGTGCCATATTGAACACCGTTCGCCACACTTCAGGGGTCATTAAAGAGGGAGTAAGCACTGGTGACATAACCACCTGATTAGCAATGCGATCAGGTAGCTTGCGAACTAACGACATCCTAAGATCTTGTCGTGCTCGTACCGCCTCAAGCAAGGCGGTACGTATGTCACCCAAGGATTGGATTGACGACTGAAGAATCAGTCGCCGGGATAACTCAACCGATCTTCGAGCATCCGCATCTGCGATTGCCTGAGTGGACCGTAGTAAAGACTTAGCCACCTGCTGAGATACTATGTACTGCGAGAACAGGCGAAAAGCTTTTCCCCGTAGCCTAAATTCTCTGTCTAGGTGAGTAGGGGTAGGGGTAGTGAACGGGTCCTTCAGCTCACAAAGATTAATCTTAGGGGCAGCTAGAAATGAAAACAAAGCTGACGGGACTCCGCCGGCAGAACCCACCGGCATGGAGAACCATGAATGAGTATCTTGAGGGATCTGGTGGGAAGATTTAGAAGTGAAAGTGGTTGCAAAGTTTTGAGCCTCTACCTCCCAATCTACCCAAGGTCCTGGTCCCAACTGTCCCACCTTCAAAACTGGATTAGCTGCGTCGTCTGTGACGGTCTGTAAATCTAGTTCAGGAGTGAGAGCTGACAGAGTCTTAATATCATTAAACCCATCCAGCTTAGACCAGTCTGAAAATAGTTTTGAAGCTGAGGCAGGGGGTAAAGCAGGCTTAGAAGCATACACAAAATAATCTTGGTGATAATAACTAGGTATAGCCTTGATGTTTACGTCCAGAACATTACCCAAAGTATCCACGGCCCTTAATTTCTTTGACTTATTGCCCTGGATGACCCACTCACGCGGTACCGGGAGTTCCCCTGACAAGGTAGGTTGGGCAAGCTCTGGTTTAGAGGGGTTCAAAAGAACCCATGACTCGTCTGGCCCATAAAGTAAGGGCATAGCTACCTTTCTAAGAGGCGCTTTGTCTAGAGGGGGTGGATTGACATCCGTTATGACCCTGACATTTGAAGTTGTCAATGCCGCCGTAGCAGGCCTAGTGATCCCTGAGGTTAACAGAGTGGGAGGGTTAGGGATCTTAGATAAATCAATCGAAGTCATCAGAGGCCGTACCGTAGAACTTGTCGTGGGAGCCCCCAAGTCCATTGTGGGGTTTTCCTGTTGTTGGCCAAAAAATTTAGATAAAGCATGAGTAAGCAGCCCATTAATTTCCTGTGCCGTAACAAACTGGTTTGATGAAGAACTTACAGGTGAATCATTAGTATCCTGTGCGGCGTCCAAGCCTGAGCCTGACCCTTGTCCTTCCATCTCCGAAATTATTGAAACTTCGTCTTTCTCCTCCTGATCCTCCTGAGAAGACCCCGCCGAGGCAGGGGTACCTTGTTGCCAAGATAAGTCTGGGATAGAGGATGGGATCGCCGCGTCCCTGTGGACATCGGCTACTGTGTGACTCGTTTGAGTCGGACGTGGGTGGTCAGACCCTGGTTGAGCAAACCGCCAAACACCGAGGCCCTGGCCTACGCTCTCTTGAGAGTCTGAAACATTCTCAATTACTGAACCCCCTGAACTTTCCAATTCCAGGGTTAAAATATTAAGTGGCAAATCCTCTTTTGGGACAGGCGCTGCACTGGACTCTTGGGCCTTAACACAAACTCTGTCTGGGGTAGAGGTACGATGAGATGCACTAGAAGTTGGTGAATGTCGAGAGGACTTCCGTTTATGTGAATCCTTTTTGGAGGATTTATGGCTACGGTGTGACCGCGAACTATTCTTAGATCTGGAGGAATCCTCGCCGTGACCACTGGTGGAACCTTCCGTCCTACTCTTCTTACTCGCCGGTGAAGAGGCACGACTAGATGACTGGTGTCTAAGAGGAGACCTAGACCGAGATCTCGCCCGAGACGAGGAGGCGGATACCGGGGTGTAGGCTCTCTTGGGCGTTTAGGTGTAGCAGCAGAAGATACAGAACCCTGACCAGTCTCCGCCGGCTTAATACTCGTGACTCTAGAGGAACGTTTAGGGGGAGGGTGTTCGGAGAGCAATCTATCCCAAAGTGGGACGTTGTCACATTGAAGTGATTTATGCGCAACAATGGTAGTGTAGGCTGACATCTGTTGCCTGACCTCTCTCAACGTTACCGCCGCGGTCTTATCATTATCACAAAGGACCTTTACAGCTAATTGGGAGCAAAAAGAACAATTACGCATAACCCAGAGACCCCTTGAACGGTCTAGACATTTAACACACCTTATGCAACGGGTATGCGCAAAAATAGGGATACCAGCACAAGCAGGGGTAGTGCACAAAGCAAAAACTGGGGCCACGGTAGCCATGACAGAGACTGGTGGGAGAAAACTACCGCCGGGTCTGTATTGGTCCGCCGGAGCTCAGCTCTGGAAAAAAAGAAAATTTCCAGGAATTAATGCTCATAAGGTTAACCCAACATGTTCGCACACAAGTGTTAATAACCCGTCGGGTAACGAGATGTAATGACACAACGAACACAGCTCGCTACGCGGCGGGGTTCAGAATATCTAAACAAATCTTTTGTTAAAGAAAGTGAAGAATACCCTCTGATATAATATAACGGTCCAGCATGGCGCTTATAGTCTCTTGGTGGTGGTGACTGTCTCAAGATTCAATTTTGTAACAAAGCAACCCCCCATAAAGACGCCGGCCCTTGAAATATTTTAGTAGAATAGCACAGGGCAGGATGATACGAGATCTGATGTCTAACGAATTGTCACAAAAGATCGCCGTAAGTTTGAAGGCGGCGATACCTAATTGTAGCACTAAATTAAGTGGTTAAATCGAAATCGAATTTTGTAAATTCCTTAGTCCTCCACCTAGGAGCACCCGCCGGGTGTGAAAAATCGATATTAACCTAATTGAACCTTCAATCGCCGTAAGTGTAAAGGCGGCGATACACATAGTATCACTTAACCCGTTGAGACCCAGCGTCGCACGTGTTGCGTCGGCAGTCTTTGATCACCAACTCCCAGCGACGCATCACGTGCGTCCGACATATAAAAAACACTTACGTGGCTCGTAAGGTAGGAAATGGCGGGAGAATAGGAGGGGGAGGTACCGTAGTGTGTGTGGGAGCCGGGCCAGTAGGTGTGAGCGGGCCGAGACAGCCGCGCGGCTGGTGGTGGTGGGCTTAGTGGGGATAGTTTACACCCCTAGTTCACCGCCACTTTGAACCTTCATTACTCCGGTCGTATGGGAGCTAGAGGCTTGAGATTTATGTGAGATACTCCTTAGGATGTATGCCGTACAATGCCATACTCAGTTTTTACCCTAGTGCTCCTGGGCGGGTGGTCATGCGGGGGAGACGAACTATTGAAACCCCCCCCCCCAAATGACCGAAATTATTATTTTTTTATTTTTGTGTTCATTTCTCACCATTCTCTAACATTTTGGCTCAACAATTTGTTTTGAGGCTCCCCCCCCCCCAAAAAAATGTCAGAGGTGATTTTTTTTTTTTTTTTTTTTCATTTCTCATCCTTGTCTTCCATTTTAGCAAACAAAAAAAATAAGTGAAAATGGCTTGGGACTGGGGTGAACAAAATATTATAACTAGCCGGGGCTCAACGGGTTAAAATGGATTGGTTAACTAACTGAAAGACATAAGTCGTTCATCCCACCCTACCCAGGTACACCCGCCGGGTGAGATGTCCAAACGTTAACCCCGTAAGTTCCTGTCCCCACTTCTTTGTAAAAGATCGCCGGGGAGGAAAGCCTAAAACAACAGCTAGGTTTTTCATGTGGTTTTTGTAAAACCGGGTAGAAAAACTACATAACGTATGTCCGCATGAACAACGTTTTATAGATGGGTACAGCCATCCCGCCGGGAATCAAAGGAGGCCTGAAACCAGGCACCCACAGAGACGCAGTCCTGGAGAGCCACAGACACCCCAACGCCGGGGAAACAAGCCAGTGTTAACAACCACGTGTGGCCCAACACGGCTCGCGGCCGGGATTTTCATGGTGAAACCGAGAAAAAACCCGCCGGAAGGAAACCCACCCTGAACAGACACCATCTGAACAAACAAGAGACACGAGGAGAGCCACGCACGACAAACCCAAGGTCACTCAAAAATCCGTGGAATTAGCCAATACACAACTAAACCAGGAAACAATTATAGTCCGAGGAATTAGCCAATACACAACTAAAACCCGGATACACATGACACAGTAGGGCATATTTATAAATAATAAACAATAACACTAGTACATGTGGCAAAGCTACGAGCGGCTGGCTAGGCCTAGGTAGACGGCATAATAAAAGTTGAAATATACACAAACACTGGAAATATCACAACAGGAACTACCGCCAACACACCACCGTAGCAAATACTTCCGACAAAGGGAAGACTGACTCGGGACCCAGAAAAAACTTCACCAAGTGAAGAAAAATACGCTGGGAACGTCAGAAAACAAAGCTTACCTCATCAGAAAGATAAAAGGCAGCAATAAATAACGCGTAGTGAAAGCCGCCTGCATCACAAACTAACTCAACTGTGAAAAAGTTCACATGTCCACAACGGGACCACGAGGGTACATCCGAAATAGATGCCCCATACACTCGACCCAAAATACACTGCACTGCGGGCAACCAGCCCAGGACACTCCTGCTACGCCTATCCTAACCTTACTCGATACATCCTGGAGTAAACAAATGAGAAAAAACTCACTAGGGACGCAACGAATGCGGAACTAGCGGAGCGTGGGGAGGCACGTTCGGGCAGGCTGATCGCAGAGCAGAGAAGGAGGAATGACGCCTGAATCAGCGTCTGGTCAGAGATCCACACAAGTACATTCACGATATGATGGAAAGCTTATTAGATAGTTATTCTTATTTTCTTTTTGTTTTTATTTTTTACGAAGTTTTTTCGTAGTGAGAACCCAATTCATAATGACTGAAGCCATGAGTGAGGTCGCGTGCGCTCATGATGAAGGCTCCTCAGTTTTTAAATGCTCTGCGCGGTAGATTCAAAACTACGGCGGATTAGTGTTTGAAGAGGATGCCTTATGTAATAGGCATGTTCGTCAATGATGGAGGGGCCACTAATAAATATGCATTCACTAAGGGGAGAGGGAAGTAATAGGGGAAGATCTATCCTATATTGGCGGGCGAGGTGCCTAGGATGAGTTACTAAACGGAATGTGGTTGGTTTTTAGGTAAACAACCGATGGTATAGACAGGACATGTTAGTGTGCATATTTTATCGAGTCATGCTAGTTATTAGTATTTGGATAATTTACGTAAGGAGTTAATTAGTAAGTTAGGAGTATTAGTGGATGAGTAAAAAAATTAAGATGTTATATAATGCTCGGTTAACATGAAATTAGCCAAGAGTGATATGATGGAATGTATTACTTTGTACGATAACTATTCTATATATATTATGCACAATATCAACTTGGACTAACTCACATGCTGTGTGTTCCTAGGCCTCCAACAGCGCAGTGTCTGAGAAAACAACTCTTGATTGGGAGAGAGGTATCCTGACCAAGATTCAAACCCACTCAATCCAGGTATGTTTGGGAGAGTTGGGCACCGTAACCACTCGACCATGAGCGGATATAAGGAAAGCAACCTTTGTTCTTATTTGAAGAACCCCCGCCAACTCGGCTAAGTGATACGATTTTAATCATAGTCGAGCGAAATCAAGCCTCATCTGTTTGTGCCTCTTGGTTAGCTTTGGCTTGACAGCTGGTGATCTATATTTATTAGTGGCCCCTCCATCATTGACGATTATGCCTATTACATAAGGCACCCTCTTCAAACACTCATCCGCCGTAGTTTGAATCTACCGCGCAGAGCATTAAAAATTAGAGGAGCCTTCATCATGAGCGCACGCAACCTCACTCATGGTTCAGTCATTATGAAATTGGGTTCTCACTACAAAAAAACTTTGTAAAAAATAAAAACAAAAACAAAATAAGAATAACTATTCAATAAGCTTTCCATAATATCGTGGATGTACTTGTGTGGATCTTTGACCAGACGCTGACTCAGGCGTCATTCTTCCTTCTCTGCTCTGCGCTCAACCGACCCGGACGTGCCTCCCCACGCTCCGCTGGTTCCGCATTTGTTGCGTCCCTAGTGATTTTTTTCTCATTTGTTTACTCCGGGATGTATCGAGTAAGGTTAGGATATGCGTAGCAGGAGTGTCCTGGGCAGGTTGCCCGCAGTGCAGTGTATTTTGGGTCGTGTTTTTGGGGCATCTATTTCGGGTGTACCCTCGTGGTCATGTTGTGGACATGTGAACTTTTTCACAGTTAGCTAGCTTTGTGATGCAGGCGGCTTTCATTACGCGTTATTATTGCTTCCTTTTATCTTTCTGATGAGGTAGCTTGTTTTTACTGACGTTCCCAGCGTATTTTTCTTCACTTAGTGAAGTTTTTTCTGGGTCCCGAGTCAGTTCTTCCCTTTGCCGGAAGTGTTTGCTACAGTGGTGTGTTGACGGTGGTTCCTGTTGTGATATAATTCAGTGCTTTTTGTTTATATTACGACATGTTTACTTTTATGTCCGTCTGCCTAGGCCTAGCCAGCCTCTCGTAGCTTTGCCACATGTACAAGTGTTATTGATTTATGTTATAAATATGTACTACTGTGTCATGTGTGTCCTGGTTTAGTTGTGTATTGGCTAATTCCACGGACTATTTATGTGTCCTGGGTTAGTTGTGTATTGGCTAATTCCACGGACTATTGTGTGGGCCCGGGGTTAGTTGTGCTTGGCTAATTCCACGGTCTTGTGATGCGTTCAGATGGTATCTGGACGGGGTGGGTTGCCTTTTCCGGCGGGTTTTTCTCGGTTACACCGTGAAAAACCCGGCTGGTTGCCGAGTTTTAGCCACGCGTGGTTTTAAAAACAGGCTTGTGTTCCCCGGCGAGTGGGTGTTTGAGGCTCTCCAGGACTGCGTCTCTGTGGTGGGGCCTGTGTCAGGCTCCCTATGAATCCCGGCGGGATGGCTGCACCCATCTAACAGTGTTCATGCGGACACGTGTGGTGTGTAGTTTTTTCCCGGTTTTGCAAAGCCAGTAAAAAGCTAGGCTGTTGTTGTTTGGTTTTCCTCCCCGGCGATCTTTTACAAAGAAGTGGGGATAGGAACAATTGGGGTTAACGTTATAAACTTAAATTCACACCCGGCGGGTGCACCTTGGAAGGGTGGGATTAACGAATTTGCAAAATTCAGTTTAGTTGACCAGACAATTGAGGGATGCATTTTGTATCGCCGCCTTCAACATACGGCGATTTAGGGCACAATTGGGGTTAACTTTTTTAACTTAAATTCACAGGGTGCTCCCTGGAAGGGTGGGAATAACGGATTTGCAATTCAGTATAGTTGACCAGACAATTGAGGGATACGTTTTGTATCGCCGCCTTCAACATACGGCGATCTAAAAAAACACTTCGGGAGAAGTCAGATCTCGTATTTTGTCAGGCTTCCCAGTTTTTGATCTGCGAGATAATACGGGGGCCGGCGTCTTTTTATTTATTTATTTTTTTCCAATAATATCTTGAAACAAACACCACCGGGAAGACTAAATCAGTTATAAACGCCATGCTGGTCTTTATATCATGTCAGAGGGTATTCATAAATCTTTTGGACAGGTTAAGATATTCTGAAATCTTTACTAAGGAACCCCACCGCGTAGCGAGCTGTAGTCGTTGAGTATTGCGTCTCGTTACCCGGCGGGTTATTTAACACTTGTGTGCGAACATGTTGGGTTAACCTTATGAGCATTAATTCCTGGATTTTTTTTTTTTCCAGAGCTGGGTCCCGGCGGGTCTATAGAGAACCTGGAGTAAGTTTCCCACCAGTCTCTGTCATGGCTACCTTTGCCCCTGTTTTTGCTTTGTGCATTACGCCCTCCTGTTCAGGTATCCCTATCTTTGCACACACACCCTTTGCATTAAATGTGTTGAATGTCTCGACCGCTCAAGGGGTCTGTGGGTGATGCGGAACTGTACCTTTTGCTCTCAATTAAGCCATAAAGTTTTGCAAGACAATGATAAGACCGCAGCGGTCGCTTTACGAGAGGTTAGGCAGCAGATGACCACTTATACTACCACAGTGGCTCATAAGTCACTTCAATGCGATAACGTAACTCTTTGGGATAAGTTACTAATTGAGCACCCCCTATTAAACGTCCCTCTAGAGTAACTGTACGAAAGTCAGCAGAGACTGGACAGGGTATTACACTTTCTCCAGCCCCAGGCACATCTAAGAGACCGCGAGAACCTACGCCCCCGGTGGCAGCCTCCTCGTCACGGGCGCGATCCAGGTCCAGGTCACCTCTTAGACAGCAGCCACCTAGTCTCTTCTTCGCCGGCGAGTAAGAAGAGCAAGACAGAGGGGTCCACAAGTAGCTATAGTGAAAAATCTACAAAGTCCAAAGGCAGTTCTAGGTCGCACCGTAGCCACAAGTCTTCCAGGAAAGATTCGCATGAACGAAAGGCCTCCCGGCGTTCACCGGAGTCTAGTGCCTCTCTTCATGCCTCTACTCCCGACAGATATAGTATTCACTCTCATGGGGCTAGTGTGGTGTCAGCAACAAAAGACAGTTTACCAATTAGTATTCTAACCTTAGAATTGGAGAGTTCGGTGGACAGTGATCGTCCTCTAGCAGAGTCAAGTGGGGGCTCCATGGTTGAGGGAGTATCGGACTCCCAAGGGAGTGCAGGCCAAGGCCTGGGGGTATGGCGGTATTGTCGACCAGGGACTGAAAGCCCACGTCTAGCTCAAGATACACAATCAGTGGCTGATGTCCACCGGGACGGCGATCCCATCATCCATTCCAGACTTGACTTGGCAACACGACGGGATTCCGGCTTCGGCGGAATCCTCTCACGGGGAGCCAGATGACAAAGACGAGGTGTCTGTAATCTCGGACATGGAGGTGCAGGAGTCGGGTTAAGTTTTAGACGACGCACAGGATCGGAATGATTCACCGCTGAGTTTGTCATCAACTAAATTTGTCACGGCAGAAGAAATAAATGGGTTATTGGTTAATGCTCTAACAAAAAATTTGGGCCAACAGCCGGAGACTCCTACAGTAGACCTGGGAGCTTCCATGACAAGTTCCAATGTTCGGCCTCTGATTGCTTCCATTGCCTTAACTAAGATTCCTCACCCTCCCTCTAAATCACCATCTGTGGTCGCTAGGCCTGCTTCGGCGGCACTGACTACTTCTAGTGTAAGGGTTGTAACAGATGTGAATCCGCCCCCTTTAGATAAACCACCGTTAACCCGGGAACTGCGGGAAGACTCTTAAGAGTTCCCCCGGCGGACTGCGGGAAGACTCTTAAGAGTCAGAGAAAAAATAAATCAACTTTAAAACATCTTTCTATCTATCTATCTATCTATCTATTGCCTGACGCCGTGATCCCCGAAGGGGTGGCCACGAACGAACCGCCCCCATGCACCTCTGTCCCCAGTCAGTCGATGCCCCTCCCCCCAACCAGCACCGCCTTCGTTCATGTAGTTCCTCACTCCATCGATTTTATTTTATTTTTTTTATTTTTTTTTTATTTTTTTTTTTTGGCCCCTGGGCCATGCAAAATATCTCTCCTCTACCTCCCCTCCTTCCCCACTTTCCTCCCCTCCTTCAGTTATCACCTATTTTCCCTGTTATTCCCTTATTCTGAGGTATATTTTCGTGCTAACATTAGCGAGTTGCAAGCAGGGCATTGTCATCTCTGTTAGCAAGCGAGTGCAAGAGAGAGAGAGAGAGTATCGATCGACTGTGTCTCAGTGGCCTTGGGGGAAATTGGCGGTAAAGCAGGTTGCCTCACCCATACATTATATAACTCGCGGCCTGTATCTCCGATTTTGACCATCCAAACGCTGTTTTCACTCGTTTTATTGTTGTTTCAGGTTAATACCTTTATAATCAACCCATAATAGGCGCGTATGGATAAGTATTAATGCTATTTATGGTAAAATGAATATTTTAGTGATGGAAACAGCTCAAATACGTCAGCACAGGGGGACGTTTCTAATTACCCCCATGCGCACTTCTTAGGTTAAGAAAGGTAGCGATGCCCCTAGTATACGGTCCAGACGAGTCATGGGTACAATTGATCTGCACTAAACCAGAGGTCGCACAGCCCACCTTGTCAGGGGAACTTCCAGTGCCACGAGAGTGGGTAATCCAAGGCAATAAATCTAAAAAGTTACGAGCCTTGGATAAATTGGGTAATTTACTAGATGTTAATGTTAAGGCCATTCCTAACTATTATCACCAGGACTATTTTGTATTACACCTGCCCTGCCCCCTGCCTCAGCTTCAAAACTGTTTTCTGACTGGTCCAAGCATGATGGTTTTAATGATATAAAAACACTGTCAGCTCTCACTCCAGAATTAGATTTGCAAACTGTCACAGACACAGCCGCTAATCCAGCATTGAAGGTGGCGCAGTTGGGCCCGGGACCTTGGGTGGAATGGGAGACGGAGGCTCAGAACTTTGCTACCACCTTCACCTCAAAATCTTCAGGACAGTCATTCTTGGTTCTCTATGCCAGTGTGTGCTGCTGGCGGTGTCCCATCTGCTTTGTTTGCTTTCTTAGTTGCCCCCAAAATCAATCTATGTGAACTCAAGCACCCTTTCACTACACCTTCCCCAACTCACCTAGACCGGGAATTTAGGCTACGGGGGAAAGCGTATAGACTTTTCTCCCAATACATTGTGACGCACCAGGTGGCGAAATCGATGCTACGATCCACTCAGGCAATCACAGACGCGGATGCCAGAAGATCGGTTGAACTATCTCGGCGATTGCTCCTTCAGACGTTGATTCAGTCATTGGGTGATATCCGCACAGCCTTGCTTGAGGCGGTACGGGCGAGACAAGATCTCAGAATGTGCCTGGTAAGGAAACTTCCTGATCGAATTGCGAATCAGGTGGTCATGTCAATAGTGCTCACTCCCTCTTTAATGTCCCCAGGTGTGTGGAGAACTGTTTTTAATATGGCTCAGGCCTTTAAACATAGTCCCACCCCTTCTAAGAAACCTGCCTTTAACTTTCCCAAACCCAAGCCAGTCGCAAAAGCGCAGCCGGGGGGATCTAAGCCCTTTCACCTACCTAAGTCCTCTTCCCCCCAAGGTCAGTACAGGTATAGACAGGGTAAGTTTACAGGTCAGAAAGGACGAGGCTATAACAAACCAGGTCAGGGCCCGTCTTCTGCCAACGCCGGCCAAGCGTCCACCACCACCACCTCCACCACCATCAAAAAACTAAAGTCGATCTCACTCCCGGGGCCGATCTCAAGGCGGGTGGATCCGAGGGTAGTACAGCCGGCGAACCCTTGTCTGCTAACTGGGTCGTTCCGAACGTGTCACCAAGCATGGCCGTTAAATACGTGGGCAAGGATGGTGGCACGCAAAGGCATCACTTGGCAGTGGCTCCGGCGACCTCGTTTACGTCAGCCGACAACGGCGAATCTAGTTTCATTAGAGGTGGAGTCACTGATCAAGGAAATGATCGCCAAGAATGTCATCATCCCGGTCCCTCAAAATTCCCAGTCTTCACATTCAAGCTATTTCTGGTACCCAAAAGGGACAGTGTTCAGATGAGACCCGTCGTAGACCTGTCTTATCTGAACCTTCACATTCACAACGTGTCATTCAGGATGTTGACAGTGCATGAAATCAGGCTAACACTTCCGCCGGGAGGATGGATGTGTTCTTTAGACCTGACAGACGCGTATTGGCACGTCTCGGAAAACAAAAGATTTCAACGATTTCTGACCTTACGGATCAGGCATCAAAATTATGTTTTTCAGAGGATGCCATTTGGATTGAACCTGGCACCTCGCTTATTCACGAAATTAGTCCGGCAAGCCCTTATGCCATTGTTAAAACAAGGGATCAGGATTTTGTGGTACCTAGACGACTGGCTAGTGGTGGCAGAGACGAAGCAAGTATGCATAAATCATGTCAACATAACATTAAATCATGTCAAAACTCTAGGGTTCAAGGTGAATCTGGTAAAGTCAAACCTTGTTCCCTCACGAGTAGTTCAGTGGATAGGGCTGGTTTGGGACACAGCTGCTCTCACTCTGAGTCAGAGTGTGGACAATCGAAACAGATTTCGCAGGAAACTGTTCCGGTTCCTTCACAGTCTGACTACGACACGGAGAATCTGGGAGTCTCTGGTCGGCTCTCTCAACTGGGTTCAACTAACTGTAATGTTGGGCCGGTTGAAAGTAAAGCGTTTAATATTGGAGGGCAACAAATATTTTCCGCTATTGCCGGCGGAAAAATTATGGCCCATACCAAAATTAATCCACAACTTACTAGCGGTCTGGGCGAAGAGGGAAATGTTGCACTCAGTAATGTCATGGACCTCTCCTCCACCGACGGTATGGGTAGACACGGATGCGTCAGGCACGATAGGTTGGGGTTTTCAGTCAAACCAAGGGCACCAGGGTCAAGGGCTTTGGTCCCATTTAGAAATCTCCCACATCAATGTCAAAGAATTACTAGTCCCCTTATATTTCCTTCAGGCTCACGGCTCTGCTTTATGGGGCAAGTCGGTGGCCTTCAGAATGGACAATCTGAATGCGGTTCACTGTATTCAGAAACAAGGGTCAATGAGAGCTCGGAAGTTGCTAAACGTGTCAGAAGAGATTTTTATTCTAGCCAACAGGCTGGACATTCATCTTCATGCATCTTATCTCCCAGGCGTAGCAAACGTCTGGGCAGACGCTCTGTCTCGGAGACAGAGCACAACAGTAGAATGGGCACTCAAGCAAACCATTTTCAACCAAATGATTGCGGAGCCTTACCATCCACAAGTGGATCTGTTTGCGTCAGAGGAGACTCACAAACTCCCAATGTACCTCACTCGCCGGACGATAACGCCGGCAGGTGGGCCAGACGCCCTGGTGACAGACTGGAACAGGTGGAGTTCCATTTATCTGTTTCCGCCGCCAGACGCGTCTCTAATGTGCCAAGTAGTAAACAAACTACGAGATTATCGGGGCGTAGTCTCGCTAATCGCGCCCCTGTGGCCGGCGCAGTTGTGGTACCAGCAATTGAAAACGTGGTGCCCGCACCCGGTGTCGCTCCCGGTCGGGTTTTTCCACTTACACACGATTGGCAACCTAGCGACCTCGCTGACTTTTGCATTATGGACATTCAGGAGGCCAAGTGGCTAGCACCGTATGGTAGAGACGTGACCAATAAATTCATGAATCAATATACCCAGTCTACAAAATGACAGTATCAATCACATTGGCAAGCCTTTACTTCTTGGATCCTTAGGACAGAACAAACTGTGCCCTCGGTGGCTTTGGTTTTTAATTATTTAAATTATCTGTTCGAGCAGAAACGTTTATCTGTGGTAACGTTAAAAAATCACTTGACAGCGATTAGGATGCCATTTTGGGACCTTACCGGTCTCACCATACCAGTCGCGGAGGAAACAGGTTTTATGAGAGCGTGTTTTGGACTCCGCCCACCTCCCCGTCAGCTCGTGCCTGCTTGGTCTCTGGACAAAGCATTGTCATTACTTCATTCCTGTCTGTACCAAAATACTGCAGATTTTACATTACTCTTAAAAAGGGCAGTGTTCCTTATGGCTTTGGCCACCGGGAACAGAGTATCTGAGCTGGCGGCGATGAGCAACACACCTAGTTGCCTCAGGTTTGGTAGGCTTAATGAGTGTATTCACATTGCACCTTCCCCAGGGTTCATAGCCAAGAATGAGCACAGTGAACACGTGTTTTCAGAGTTCACGGTGCCGGCGTTGAAAAGGGGAAAGGTGCACCATAATTTATGTCCAGTGCAGGCTCTAACCAAATATTTGAGAGTAGCTCCTCTAAATCCCCAGGGTGCTTTATGGGTAGCAAGTACGGGTAACCGCTTGCTGAAACGTAGATTGGCTTCTCTCTTGGTCGAGGTCATTAAAGAGAGTAATCCCGGCGTTGTGGGTAGGGCCCACGATTTACGCAAATGGGCAGCCTCTTTGCGTTTCCTTAAGAATTTTTCTGTTGAAGATATTGCGTCCACACATTTGTGGGCCTCTAATCATACATTTTTGACGCGATACCTGTCAGTAGCTCTGGACAGACCTTCCTTGCTTTAAGGCAGAGGGTCTAGGTGGCCCTAAAAGTAACTTCTTGTTTGTTTAATTTCAAGGAAAAGGGAGGGGGGGGGGGGGTGCAGTCAGTGTAACATAGGGCACCCTAGACCCCGCCGGAGTATAAGAGCTGTGATACTAGTTATGGGTATTGTGATATGAAAATTTCTCTGTACTATTCAGTGCAGGAAATTGTGCTAGTACAATGGTAGTACAAAAACAGTGTTGTTATAAGTAGTTTTAGCTGTGAAAGCAATGTAATTTTAAGCATTGGATATATTTTGCAAGATATATCCACTAGTATTATGGGGTTATATGTGCACATGTATACTTATAAGGTTGTTATTTTTCACCACTTATGTTGAGTGGGGTGCCCTTTTAACTTACAGATCTGTTTGAAGGTAAATACGGGGAAGAGCAAGGTTATGGTCTTCGAAAGGGGTGAAGTCACAGAGTGTGAGGTGAAGCTGAACGGTCAGGCTATGGAGATCGTCAACTCTTTTAAGTATCTGGGCAGTGTGTTGAGTAAAGATGGGACTATGGATGAAGAGGTGCGGGAGAGGGTACAACAGGGGAAGAGGGTTGTAGGAACGCTAAAAGCAGTAACAAGAAATAGGGTGGTCAGTATGGAAGTGAAGAAGTCCTTGCATGACAGTGTGGTAATCCCGACACTGACTTACGGAAGCGAAGCATGGACGTTGGTTGAGACTCAGACCAAGAGTGAGAGCAGTGGAAATGAATTACTTAAGGAGTGCGTGCGGAGTTACATGGAGGGATAGACAGACTAATGAGGAAGTAAGAAGGAGGTGTGGTGTGGAGGTAGATGTGCTGGAAAGTGTGAAAAGAACAACTTGAGATGGTTCGGCCATATGGAACGTATGGAAAGCGAGAGAATGACTAAGAGGGTGTACGAGAGCGAGGTGGAGGGACAGAGGGGGAGAGGTAGACCGAATATGAGGTGGAAGGATGGAGTGAGGAACTACATGAACGAAGGCGGTGCTGGTTGGGGGGAGGGGCGTCGACTGACTGGGGACAGAGGTGCATGGGGGCGGTTCGTTCGTGGCCACCCCTTCGGGGATCACGGCGTCAGGCAATAGATAGATAGATAGATCTGTTCGCAGAGTCTCAAGAGTTAACCCTTTTTATCAAGCAGGCTTCTTTGAAGCACGCTCCTGCTTGTACCCCTTTTTGTATATATGTGCTGCGCCAATAAATATATATCTTTTTGAAGTAAGAATACTATGTGGTTGTTTGATTATCTGCTTTTACTAGAGTTATGATATGATTACGAATGTCCCCCTCCAGTCTTAGATATCAGGCATAATCGTCAATGATGGAGGGGCCACTAATAAATTATAGGTTTGACTCCTGTAAGGAGATAAAGAAAACCTAATATTTAGTAGTGGCCCCGTAATCATTGACGACTGGGGCCCTCCCGACCATCCCCTTCCCATTCGTTGATGTATTAAGGATTTTGGTTTACTTGATATGTCAGTGAAGGAAGAATGACGCCTGAGTCAGCGTCTGGTCAAAGATCCACACAAGTACATCCACGATATTATGGAAAGCTTATTGAATAGTTATTCTTATTTTCTTTTTGTTTTTATTTTTTACGAAGTTTTTCGTAGTGAGAACCCAATTTCATAATGACTGAACCATGAGTGAGGTTGCGTGCGCTCATGATGAAGGCTCCTCAAATTTTTAATGCTCTGCGCGGTAGATTCAAACTACGGCGGATGAGTGTTTGAAGAGGGTGCCTTATGTAATAGGCATAATCGTCAATGATTACGGGGCCACTACTAAATATTAGGTTTTCTTTATCTCCTTACAGGAGTCAAACCTATAGCTTATATCCTATCTCCTTCAATCTTTTGCGTATAGTTTATGTAGAAACTTGAAGTTGCAAATATTGCTTATCATGGGATTCACCACAGCCAATGAACTACACCAGAAACGTGTTGATTTGATTCAGGTGTACCACTATTTTTATTTTTTGGTATCACTGTAGATAATTTACATTTAAATGTAATTTTTACTCCTATTTTGGTGAAACTCTATAAATTTAAGTTAAGTCTGTCACAAGGAGAGCCCTTTCATGGTTAGTACTGTAAACTGTAAACAGATTAACTATTTCTTGTTGTTGTTGTTCCTCAAGCTGCCTGGCCGAACAGCCCCAAGGCCCCGAATAAGGCCAAGGCCACAATAGAGCGCCCCCAAAGAACCCTCCCTGCCGACCACAATAAAGCCTGGGTGACCGAAGCCACTCCATGGCGGGGAGCTAAGGAGGGTGCGGAAACGCCCGGGAAACTATTTCTTCCTTCCATTATTGACCGACTACATTAAATAATCAGTTCACCATAGATTTATCAATTCAACACAAATTATTCCTGTTTGTATTTTTTTTTTCTCAAGACCCACAAAGATGCAGTTAAATCTGAAATAAAGTAATATAATTTGTTTGTAAAAAAAAATTATAATATATTATTTGTTTTACTTGTAATACCATAAACCCCCCCCCCCCCCTCCCCTCACCAACAGCTGACCACAGGCTCAAAAGCACTGGACAAGCTACTCGGCGGTGGCATCGAGACAGGTTCCATCACAGGTATAATTGGGGAGTTCCGCCCGGGGAAGACCCAACTACAGGTATGTCATACCCTGGCCGTCACCTGTCAGGTATGTTGGCTGTCCTGGGAGGTTTGATTATATATCTGGTAGGCTGTTTATATAGGCCTATTGTAGATTGTCAATGGTAATACTGTATACTGTTACCGTATCTATGTATGTATACAGTATACTCAGACCCCATAGCTGGGGGTGGCCGACTCGAGACAGAGCCTGATCAGGGATAACACAACACAGCATAAAACAAATCACACACATCTAGGTCGCCCAGGAGAAGACCCAGAGACCAAGGATCACTAGGGCATCCAGCACTCCCCCTGTCCTAGACCTCCCGGAGAGGTTCCGGTCTCAGCAGGCAGACACACAGCGGAACCATACCACGTTTGTGTTACTTAAACTTATATGTTGGGTAGGTTATATATTATTGTATGTATGTATATACTCAGGCACGTACCCCATAGCTTGGTTTGGCCGACTCGAGACAAAGCCCGAACAAAAACAATAAAACGAAACAAAAAAAATCACACATCTAGGTCGCCCAGGAGAAGACCCAGAGACCAAGCATCACTAGGGCCCTTCAGCAAGCCCCATGTCCCAGACCTCCCAGAGAGGTTCTGGTCTCAGCAGACAGAAACGCAGTGGAACACACTGCAATACCCATCCACATTACTTCCAGGCATGGCCCTTCATATATATATACACCGGCTCCCCAGGCCAGGCGCCTGACGGACTATTATCTAGTCCAATGGAGCCCGATCTCCTCTCCCTACGACCACGTTATCACTCATCTATTCACAAGCATTTTCCATTCATTCCTATTCATCACCACCTCTCTTGCCTGTTCTTCAGTCAGCTCTTTATCTTCCAACTCTTGTTTCACACCATCTCTCCGAGGTCTTCCTCTCAATCTATATCCCCTTGTTTCTGACTCATAAATACTCTTTACAGTATAAGCCTTTCATCACTCATTCGGTCAACATATCCAGAAGAGCATAGCACCCTTCTTTCCACTCTGGCTGATAAGGGTTCCTGTTGTCCCAGTCTCCTACGCAACTATCATACTGTAGGCCTACTGATATATTTGCTTGGGTAGAGTCAAGGTAAATAAATGAAGTATCACTAGCGAGTACCACTGTACCTCTACCGCTACTGGCGGTACTCTCAATAAATGATACCGCTACCGCCGATATTATATTTGACAAGTACTGGTACCGCTACTGTCACTATTTTAACCCCTACTGTAGGCTACTATTTATTAGTGGCCCCGTAATCATTGACGAACATGCCTATTACATAAGGCATCCTCTTCAAACACTAATCCGCCGTAGTTTGAATCTACCGCGCAGAGCATTTAAAAACTGAGGAGCCTTCATCATGAGCGCACGCGACCTCACTCATGGCTTCAGTCATTATGAATTGGGTTCTCACTACGAAAAAACTTCGTAAAAAAATAAAAACAAAAAGAAAATAAGAATAACTATCTAATAAGCTTTCCATCATATCGTGGATGTACTTGTGTGGATTTCTGACCAGACGCTGATTCAGGCGTCATTCCTCCTTCTCTGCTCTGCGCTCAGCCTGCCCGGACGTGTCTCCCCACGCTCCGCTGATTCCGCATTTGTTGCGTCCCTAGTGAGTTTTTTCTCATTTGTTTACTCCGGGATGTATCGAGTAAGGTTAGGATATGTGTAGCAGGAGTGTCCTGGGCTGGTTGCCCGCAGTGCAGTGTATTTTGGGTCGTGTGTTTGGGGCATCTATTTCGGATGTTCCCTCGTGGTCCTGTTGTGGACATGTGAACTTTTTCACAGTTAGTTAGCTTGTGTTGCAGGCGGCTTTCATTACGCGTTAGTTATTGCTGCCTTTTATCTTTCTGATGAGGTAAGCTTTGCTTACTGACGTTCCCAGCGTATTTTTCTTCACTTAGTGAAGTTTTTTCTGGGTCCCGTGTCAGTCTTCCCTTTGCCGGAAGTATTTGCTACAGTGGTGTGTTGGCGGTGGTTCCTGTTGTGATATTTCCAGTGTTTTGTGTATATTTCAACATTTATTATGCCGTCTACTTAGGCCTAGCCAGCCGCGCGTAGCTTTGCCACATGTACAAGTGTTATTGTTTATTATTTATAAATATGCCCTACTGTGTCATGTGTATCCGGGTTTTAGTTGTGTAACTGTAGGCTACTATAGGGTACTACCATAAATGTACCCCCCAGTCCCAAGCAATGTGCCAAAATGGCTTCAGAGGCAAGATATAACAACCTCCCACCTCTAAAGATGGAGGAATACTGCCTCTCCTAGCCTGTGCGAGTTTGGATATAGGCTGAGAAGTATTGCCAAGGTCTTAGAGCAGTGCTCAAACGTCGTGGTATCAGGCAGTTACAAGGACCGTATATTACTGCCGACTTGCTGTTGTCGCTGGGATTGGGGAGGGATTTATCTACTGACGGCTCTCTGCTGTCGCTGGGATTGTACGGGTTAATAAGTACCGCTTGCCCTCCTTTACTATTAGATTAGGTTGATTAAAATAGGAATTTAAATTAACACTGAATAACATGGCCCTAGTTGAAATCTGCTGGTTGAAATAGTCTAGTGATTAAGTTACACGGGAACCATGTGACTGATAATACTGAACCCCTACAGTTGCCGCTGGAGATGGGAGGTGGTGAGGGTAAGTGCCTATATATCGACAATGAAGGCAGCTTCCGGCCGGAGCGTCTTGTGGCCATGGCTGAGAAGTTTGGTCTGCAGAAGTCGGACGTGATGGATAATGTGGCTTATGCTCAAACCTACAACACCGAACATCAGACTATGTTGATCATACATGCCGCAGCTATGATGACGGAGTCCAGGTACGAGGAACACGTGAAGTATACATATATATATACTGTATGTACGGTATATATATACTGTATATATATATATACAGTATATATCAGTATTTATTAGTGGCCCCTCCATCATTGACGATTATGCCTATTACATAAGGCTACCTCTTCAAACGCCCATAAGCGCAGTTTGAAACTACCGCCGCAGAGCTCAGAGGAACCTTCATCATAAGCACACGCTAAATCACTCATGGTTCGTCTTTATGATTGGGTTCTCACTACGAAAAAACTTTGTAACAAATAAAAAATAAAAATAAAATAAGAATAACTATTCATAAGCTTTCCATATTCCGTGGATGTACTTCTGTGGATTCTTGGACCAGACGCTTACTAGCGCATTTCTCCGCCTTCCTTGCTCTGCGCTCTCACCACCCGGACGTGTCCCCCACAGTGCTGCCCTTTGATTCCGCATTCTTGCGTCCCTAGTGAGTTTTTTCTCATTTGTTTACTCTGGGATGTCTTGAGTAAGGTTAGGATTAGCTTAGCAGGGGTGTCATGGGTGGTTTTCTCGCAGAACAAGTGTATTTTGGGTCGTTTTTGTTGGGGCGTCTATTTCGGACGGTCCCTCGTGGCCGAGTTGAGGACGCTCTGAAACGTTTTTCGTGTTGAGCCATCTTTAGTCCTAGCATGTTAGGAGGCTGTAACTTAGCGATGTCGGGTTTCTAGCTATCTTTCAGATTGAGTAGCCTATGTTGTTTGTACTGACGCTCCTGGTGTATTTACTTAGTGGAGTTCTTTCTGGGTCCCGAGTCAGTGTTACCCTTACCCGGGTTTTTTCTACGATGTTGATGTGGCGGCTGTTCCAGTTTTGGTGAGATGGAGTGCTTTTCGATGGTGTTTCGACGTCATTAAGTGTTTTTTCCGTTTTCACCAGGCCTAGCCAGCCACTCGTAGTTTTTTCACATATGCAAGTGTTTTCATTGTTTATTATAATAAAAATGTATTCATGTGCCATGTGTGTCCTGGATTAGTTGTGATTGGCTGATCCAGGAGCTTCGGACTGTGGGTCTGATTATGTTTATCAGACTGCGTTCTGTTTGGTGTGGGTTGCCTTTCCGGCGTTTTTTCTCGATTGCTCCGAGAAAGCCGTTTTGTTTACCGAGTTTTAGTCAGGATGGTTAAAATCGGTAAGTTACCCCGGCGAGTTTGGTAGCTTGAGGGCTCATCAGAAACTGCGTTTTCTGTGGTCGAGCCTGTGATCAGGCTTCCTGTGTTATTCCTGGCGAGGTAGGCTCCACACATTTATCTAGGTGATCATGCTGACACCTGTTGGATATGGTTTTCTCGGCTTTTCAAAGCCATTGAAACAATGCTGTTTGTTTGTTTGGTCTTTCCCTCCCGGCGACCTTTTTTCTAAGAGGTCTGGGGCAGGTACAATTGGTTTGACATTTGCATATAAAACCCGGCGGTTGTACCTTCGGGTGGTTATATTAACGGATTTGCAATTCGCTATAATTTGCCAAACAAATGATTGATACAATAGGGTATCACGGCCTTCAAGACGGCGATCTATGAGGGCTTCTGGGAGAAGCCGGATTAGAGATTAAGATAGGCCTAGACTTTTTATGGGATAAAAAGATGCCTGAATCTTACTAGTGTTTCAAGTGTAAAGGGATACTTGAAAGACTTCATCTTTAATAAAGATATGCTTCATCTTTATGAGGATTCAGAAGATATGCTTAAATCTTTTGGACAGGTAAAGATATGCTGAAATCTTTAATATGAAACTAGTCGGATTAGAGATTTCGATAGGCTTAGACTTTTTATGGGATAAAAAGATGCCTGAATCTTACTAGTGTTTCAAGTGTAAAGGGATACTTGAAAGACTTAATTTTTTATAAAGATATGCTTCATCTTTCTGATGATTCAGAAGATATGTTTAAATCTTTTGGACAGTTAAAGATATGCTGAAATCTTTAATATGAAACTAAAGGAAAACGAAAAGTAGTGGTTGAGGGCTACGGTTCGTTGACCAGCGGTTTTGTGACACATGTTTGTGTACCTTTTTGGGGTAACCTTACGAGCCTGTGAGCAGGCTTCCTGTGTTATTCCCGGCGAGGTGGGCTCCACACATTTATCTAGGGGATCATGCTGACACCTGTTGGATATGGTTTTCTCGGCTTTTCAACGCCATTGAAACAATGCTGTTTGTTTGTTTGGTCTTTCCCTCCCGGCGACCTTTTTACAAAGAGGTCTGGTTTGACAATTGGTTTGACATTGAATATAAAACCCGGCGGTTGTACCTTCGGGTGGTTATATTAACGGATTTGCAATTCGCTATGGTTTGCCAAACGATTGATTGATACAATAGGGTATCACGGCCTTCAAGACGGCGATCTATGAGGGCTTCTGGGAGAAGTCGGATTAGAGATTCAGATAGGCTTAGACTTTTTATGGGATAAAAAGATGCCTGAATCTTACTAGTGTTTCAAGTGTAAAGGGATACAGTCAGGACCCCCAATTCGCGAGAATAGGGGTGACAGGAGGCATCGCGTATTGTGAATTCGTGTATTGTGGAACTAACTTTAAATGGGAATAATTAGATTGGGTGACATCTCTCAATTATGGCCTATTTTCGACATTTTTGGCCCTATTTTCGACATTTTTGGCTCTACAGTACAGTCTATATCTTATATATAAGAAGAACAATGAATAAAAATATGAAATCTTACCTTAAAATTAGTAGTAGATAGGCTAGGACTAGGACTAGGACCGTAGGACTTCACGATTTTCTCCAACTTCTCCCTCCCTGACCAAATCATACGAACAGTTTACTCTGACAAGCCTATTGCACAGTTTCCTTCTCCGTTTTTCTTGCGATCCAACACTTCCACCTTCATTTTGTGTGTTATCTTCTTATATTGGCGTGGCATGGCGAAAAAAGTGGCAGGCACTACAAACGTTTGGTCACTCCGCACGGCTAGGAGCGCTTGAGCGGGACTGTGGGAGGGAGGGAGGGAGGGTAAGCGGGAGGGAAGGCAGGCGTATGCCCGTCTTCTTCTCTTTTCGGAGCTACGCCTGGGCCTCGCGAAACGTAGACGTGCTCGCGTATCAAGCGGGAATAGCGGATTTGGCCCCTTCTTAGCTCTCGATTCGTGTATTGTGGTACCACCTCGCGTAATTAATGTTATTTTCGAGGGGTAACTCGTGTATTAGGGTTTTCGCGCATTGTGGAATCGTGTATTGGGGGTCCTGACTGTACTTGAAAGACTTCATCTTTAATAAAGATATGCTTCATCTTTATGACGATTAAGAAGATATGCTTAAATCTTTTGGACAGGTAAAGATATGCTGAAATCTTTAATATGAAACTAAAGGAAAACTAAACGTAGTGGTTGAGGGCTACGGTTCGTTGACCAGCGGTTTTGTGACACATGTTTTTGTACCTTTTTGGGGTAACCTTGTGAGCTTTAATTCCTGGAAATTTTCTCTTTCCAGGGCGGAGTACCGGCGTTGCGCCAGGTGACCAGGTAGGTCCCGGGGGTGGGGTATATTTCCCCCAGTCTCTGTCATGTCGGCACTTGAACCTCTCATTGCTTTATGTTCAACGCCGTTATGCTCAGGTCTCCCTATTTTTGCTCACAAGCTGTGCATTAAATGTGTTAAATGCATAGATCGGTCACGGGGGATAGGGGTGACAAAGAATTGCACTATTTGTAACGTCTTAAGTGTTAAAGTTCTAATTCAGAAGGATAATACTGCGGCGGTGGCTTTACAAGAAGTGAAACAACTTCTCGCTACTTACTCAACGAATGTAGCACATAAAGCATTGCAATGTGATAACCTTGAGCTATGGGAGCTTTTAATTATCAAACATGCCCCCCCTCAGTGTAAGAACGTGCACGTAAGACCTCAGAGTCCGGGCGGGGACAGGTTGCCACACCCTCCCCCGGCAAATCTAAGAGGCCTCGCTCACCGTCACCATCGGCAACGGCGACGAGGTCCACATCAAGGTCACCCCTGAGGAAGCAGGTGACAGATTCGGGCCACTCTGCTTCACCTTCAAAGAAGAAGAAAAAGGAAGAGAGTGGGGGACCTAAAGACCTTACTAGTACTCAGCATAAGTCAAGTAGGAGTCATAAATCTTCCAAAAGGGATCCTCCGGTGCGAAAGGACTCACGGCTATCGCCGGAGCCTGGTACCCCGCTTTCTGCCTCTACCCCCACCAAGTCTAACGTCCAATCTGACAGGTCGGGGGTGGAGTCAGAGAATGTGGTGGAGGATGCCCCGGCGGACATTGCATCACCTGATATTCATGCTTTTTCTACCAGGTCACGTGGGTCAGCTTCAGATTTAGAAGTATCTTACAGAAACTATAAACCTCTAGGGTGCTCGGGTGAGGGCTCCCAATTGGAGAGTATACCAAGCTCGCAAGCGAGTGACAGCCACAGCCAAGGTGTATGGCGAT
Source organism: Paralithodes platypus (assembly GCA_032716605.1). Taxonomy (NCBI): domain Eukaryota; kingdom Metazoa; phylum Arthropoda; class Malacostraca; order Decapoda; family Lithodidae; genus Paralithodes; species Paralithodes platypus. Next base: position 45,184,875 of record CM064577.1, on the reverse strand, counting down.
ACTCACAGCCCTGGCAGGACGGAGCACATCCTTTTGTGACTCAAGTAGTGGCTGACGTCCACCGGGATGCCGATGTACCATCTTCTATCCCAGATTTAACATGGCGGCATGTGGAGGTCCCGGCTTCGGCGGGATCTTCCCATGATAGGCCAGACTTAAGGGATGAAGAACGGCGTTCTCTGGTCTCAGAGATGGAAGTTGAAGAGTCGAATCACCTTCTAGACGACTCTCAGGGTACTGTCGAATCTCCACGGAGTTCGTCATCTGCTAGGTATGTAACTACAGAAGAGATTGATGGATTACTATTAAATGCACTTAATAAGTTCTTTGGCCCTATGCTGGAAACCCCTACAGTTGGTATGGGAGCTCCCGCGACGTCGACGAATGTGCGACCTCTGGCTACATCCATTGCGTTAGCTACAATACCTAACCCTCCTCTTGTGTCAGATCCAATTTTCAATGTGCCAGGCACAGCAGCTCTCACTACTTCCAATGTGTGAGTCATCTCAGACATAACTCCCCCCCCCCTTTTAGAAAAGGCACCAGTCGAAAAAAGGAGCTATGCCCATTTTATACGGGCCTGATGAGCATTGCTACCAACTAGGCCTGAGGCAGCACAAGCTACTATGTCGGGGGAGCTCCCTGTACCACATGAGTGGGTAATCCAAGGCAATAGTCAATGATTACGGGGCCACTGCTAAATATTAGGTTTTCTTTATCTCCTTGCAGGAGTCAAACCTATAATGTCGGGGGAGCTCCCTGTACCACATGAGTGGGTAATCCAAGGCAATAAGTCTAGAAAACTCAGAGCTTTGGATAGTCAAGGAAAGCTTTTGGATGTTCCTATTAAGGCCATTCCAAGTTATTATAACCATGACTTTTTGGTGTATGCATCAACAACCAGCCCTACCCCCTGCCTTAGCGTCAAAGCTATTTTCTGACTGGAATAAGAATGATGGCTTTAATGACATCAAGGCACTTTCTGCTTTGACGCCGGAGTTGGCTATGTTTCCGATCACAGACTCAGCCTCTAATCCAGTCTTGCAGGTGGGGCAGTTGGGTACAGGACCTTGGGTGGAATGGGAAACAGAGGCTCAAAATTTTGCCACTACTTTCACTTCAAAATCTTCTCACCACATCCCTCAAGAACACCATTCTTGGTTCTCTCTTCGGTTTTTGGTGCTGGAGGAGTCCCCTCTGCTTTGTTTGATTTCTTGGCTGCCGCTAAAAAATCAATTTGTGCGAATTAAAAGATCCTTTTAGCACGCCTTCCCAGCTCACCTAGACCGCGAGTTTAGGTTAAGAGGAAAAGCGTTTAGACTGTTTTCGCAATATATTGTTACCCAGCAAGTAACAAAGTCTATGGTACGCTCGTCTCAGGCGATCGAAGCTGCGGAAGTCAGGAAAGCCATTGAACTTTCCCGGCGCTTGCTTCTCCAAACTTCCATTCAGTCTTTAGGAGATATTCGGCCGGCCTTATTAGAGGCAGTTCGAGCAAAGCAGGATCTGAGGATGTTCTTAGTGAAGAAACTTCCTGACCGTATTGCAAGCCAAGTAGTTCTGTCTCCAGTTCTAACTCCTTCTTTGATTTCACCAGCAGTTTGGAAGACTTTTTTTCAATATGGCACAAGCATTCAAACAAAGTCCCGGCAAGCCCTGATGCCCATGTTAGAACAAGGGATCAGGATCTTGTGGTATCTGGACGACTGGCTGGTGGTGGCAGAGACAGAAAAGTTATGCAACACTCATGTCAACATTACGTTAAACCATGTCAAATCTCTAGGATTCAAGGTCAACTTAGTTAAGTCAAACCTTGTTCCCTCACGAGTATTTCAGTGGATAGGGCTGGTCTGGGACACAGCATCTCTCACTCTGAGTCAGAGTGTGGACAATCGAAACAGATTTCGCAAATTTTTGTTTATGTTTCTCCACAGTCTGACTACGACACAGAGATTCTGGGAATCTCTAGTCGGTTCTCTCAACTGGGTTCAACTAACTGTGAAGTTGGGCCGGTTGAAAGTCAAACGTTTTATCTTGGAGGGCAACAAATATTTCCCACTATTACCGGCGGGAATATTATGGCCTATCCCAACATTATTACACAGCTTACTAGCAGTCTGGGCGAAGAGGGAAATGTTGCACTCAGTCATATCATGGACCTCTCCTCCGCCGACGGTATGGGTGGACACGGATGCATCAGGGACGATAGGTTGGGGCTTTCAGTCAAACCTCGGGCATCAGGGTCAAGGGCTTTGGTCCCATTCAGAAACCTCCCACATAAATGTAAAAGAGTTACTAGTCCCCTTGTATTTCCTTCAAGTTCACGGCTCTACTTTACGGGAAAAGTCGGTGGCCTTCAGGATGGAAAATCTCAATGCAGTTCACTGCATTCAGAAACAAGGGTCAACGAGGTCTCGGAAGTTGCTAGACGTGTCAGAAAAGATTTTTGTTCTAGCCGACGGGCTGCACATTCATCTTCATGCATCATATCTCCCAGGCGTAGCAAACGTCTGGGCAGACGCTCTGTCTCGGAGACAGAGCACAACAGTAGAGTGGGCACTCAAGCAGAACATTTTCGATCAAATGATTGCAGAGCCTTACCGTCCACATGTGGATCTGTTTGCGTCAGAGGAGAATCACAAACTCCCTCGGTACCTCACACGCCGGACATTAACGCCGGCGGGGGGGCCCGATGCATTGGTGACGGATTGGAACATGTGGAGTTCCATTTATCTGTTTCCGCCACCAGACGCTTCTCTAATGTGCCACGTAGTCAACAAACTACAGGATTATCGAGGCGTAGTCTGGTTAATCGCGCCCCTGTGGCCGGCGCAGTTGTGGTACCAACAATTGATAACGTGGTGCCCGAACCCGGTGTCGCTCCCGGTCGGGTATTTCCACTTAGACACAATTGGCAACCTAAAGTCCTCGCTGACTTTTGCATTGTGGACATTCAGGAGGCCAAGTGGCTAATGCCGTATGGTAGAAACGTGACAGATAAATTTATGAATCAGTACACACAATCTACCAAGAGGCAATATCAATCTCATTGGCAGTCCTTTACTTCTTGGATAGTTAGAACAGAACAGACGGTACCTTCGGTGGCATTCGTTTTTAATTCTTTAAACTATTTGTTTGAACAGAAACGTCTATCTGTAGTGACTCTAGATAATCACTTAACAGCTATCAGGGTGCCATTCTTTGACCTTACAGGTCTAACCATACCACAAGCGGAAGAAACAGGTTTCATGAGAGCATGCTTCAAACTCCGCCCACCTCCCCGTCAGCTCATGCCTACCTGGTCTCTTGACAAAGCGTTATCTTTGCTTCATTCCCGTCTGTATCAGAATACGGCAGATTTTGAATTGCTATTAAAAAGAGGCTGTGTTCCTTATGGCTTTGGCAACTGGTAACAGGGTGTCTGAGCTGGCGACGATGAGCAACACCCCTACTTGCATAAGATGTGGTAGACTAAATGATTGCATTCATATTGCTCCTTCCCCAGGGTTCATCGCCAAGAATGACCACAGTGAACATGTTTTCTCAGAGTTCACGGTGCCGGCGTTGAAACGGGGTAAAGTGCACCATAATTTGGGTCCTGTACAAGCTTTACCCAAATATATGAGAGTGGCACCTCTTAACCAACAAGGTGCTTTAGGGTATCGAGTACAGGTAAAAGATTAATGAAACGTAAAATGGCTTCTCTGCTAGTAGAAGTCATTAAAGAGAGTAATCCCGGCGTAGTGGGTAGGGCCCACGCTTTACGCAAATGGGCAGTATCTTTACGTTTTCTCCAAAAAAAAAAAAAAAAATTCAGTTGAAGACATAGCTACTACTCCTCAACTATGAGCTTCGCATCATACGTTTTTGACTCGATACCTGTCGGTAGCACTAGACAAACCATCAATGCCATGTGTAGCTTTACGGCAAAGGGTCTAGATGGGTCTCTAAGTCACTAATTGTTTAGGTTAAGAAAGAGGGGTGGGGGGGGGGGGGTGCAGTCAGTGAAACATAAGACACCCTAGACCCCGCCGGAGGATATGTACAGAGTATACGAGCTGTGATACAATGTATAAGTGTTGTGATTAAAATTTCTCGGTAGTAAGGACTACGGGAAATGTTGTTGTGGTACAATGAATGTAGTACAACAATTGTTTCTTTAAGTGGGTTACACTGTTCTATCTATCTATCTATTGCCTGACGCCGTGATCCCCGAAGGGGTGGCCACGAACGAACCGCCCCCATGCACCTCTGTCCCCAGTCAGTCGACGCCCCTCCCCCCAACCAGCACCGCCTTCGTTCATGTAGTTCCTCACTCCATCCTTCCACCTCATATTCGGTCTACCTCTCCCCCCTCTGTCCCTCCACCTCGCTCTCGTACACCCTCTTAGTCATTCTCTCGCTTTCCATACGTTCCATATGGCCGAACCATCTCAAGTTGTTCCTTTTCACACTTTCCAGCACATCTACCTCCACACCACACCTCCTTCTTACTTCCTCATTAGTCTGTCTATCCCTCCATGTAACTCCGCACGCACTCCTTAAGTAATTCATTTCCACTGCTCTCACTCTTGGTCTGAGTCTCTCAACCAACGTCCATGCTTCGCTTCCGTAAGTCAGTGTCGGGATTACCACACTGTCATGCAAGGACTTCTTCACTTCCATACTGACCACCCTATTTCTTGTTACTGCTTTTAGCGTTCCTACAACCCTCTTCCCCTGTTGTACCCTCTCCCGCACCTCTTCATCCATAGTCCCATCTTTACTCAACACACTGCCCAGATACTTAAAAGAGTTGACGATCTCCATAGCCTGACCGTTCAGCTTCACCTCACACTCTGTGACTTCACCCCTTTCGAAGACCATAACCTTGCTCTTCCCCGTATTTACCTTCAAATTCCGTTTTTCGCACACTGTTCCAAACTCATTTACCAGACCCTGCAACTCCCATTCATTATCACTCATCAGAACTGTATCATCCGCAAACAGCAGTATAGGTAGCTTCCACTCAATTCCCTCCCTTTTCAGCGATACACCAACATCCACTGCTCTTGATAGTATTTCTTTCATAACTCCATCCATATATACAGTAAACAACCACGGGGACATCACACACACCCCTGTTTCAAACCAACATTCAGGTCAAAGAACTCGCTCTGCTCACTCTCCACACGTACTGCCGCCTTTGCACCCTCATACATGCTCTTCACTGCTTTCAGCAACTTGCCCTCTACTCCGTATATTCTAAGTACTTTCCACAAACCTTCTCTATCCACTCTGTCATAGGCCTTCTCTAAGTCCATAAAGGCAACATACACCTTTTGTTTCTTCTCCAGATACTTCTCCACAACACAATTCAGGGTAAAAATCTGATCTACACATCCTCTTCCCTTCCTAAAACCTCCCTGCTCGTCGCCTATCCATTTCTCCGTTCTCACTCTCACTCTCTCAATCACTACCCTACTGTATACCTTCCCTACTACGCTTAGAAGACATATTCCTCGGTGGTTACCACACACTCCTCTTTCCCCTTTGCCCTTATATAGGGGGACTATTATGCCAGTCTTCCAGTCATCGGGTGCACTCCCCTTCTCCCATGCTAGTTTGCACATTTTCCATACCCATTCTATCACTATCTCACCACCATACCTCAACATTTCCCCACACACTCCATCTGTTCCTGGTGCTTTCCCCAACTTCACTCTGTTACACTGTTGAAGCAATTTAATTTTCAAAAAAGTTCTCGGTCGTTGCACCTACGAGTAGCATTTTCGTAAGTACATCTGCGATAGTACAAGCATTTATTCTATTTTTTGTGTCTAATTTTGAGGAATATACACATTAGAATAATGGGGTTTATTTGTGCACATGTAAACATAAAGTTTTATTTTTCACCACTTAATTTAACCCTCTCACCACGGAAGGCCTCTTGAACGCCCATAAAAAAGCATATAACAGGTACCCGGAAGGGCTCTTGAACGCCCAGTGGTTGAAAGCCTGTGAGCTTCGTGTGTGAGGCGTCGGTCCGACGCATGTAAACAACAGCCGGCTGGACCGACGCCCCGCATCTCCGGCCACAAGAAGGAGAGCGTCGCTTGTTCGTGTGTGCCTGTATGTTGTTGTTAAGTATCGAAAAGTAGTGTAAAGTGGCTGTTTTGGCCATAAAGTTATCTCCAATGAAATCATCATCACAACTCAACCAGTTGACTTAGAGAGCTCTACTTAATGCCATTCTACAGGTAAATAACACAGCTACGTTTGGGGATGCGCGGGAATGCGGGAAGCAGTCAGATTAACAAATATACGGTAGCCTAGCCTAGACGTTTTTCGGCCAAAACACCCGGGTTTCGAGGAATATATATATAATACATAGCCGGGGCTGGAGGGTTAAGTGGGGTGCCTTTAACTTTCAGATCTGTGAACAGATTCTCATAGTTACCCTTTTTTCTCAAGCAGGCTTCTTTAAGCACACCCCTGCTTGTACCCCTTTTTATATGTTGTATAAAGTTTATACATAAATATATAATTTTTTACAAAGTAAGAATACTATGTGGTTGTTTGATTATCTGCAATGGTTATGATATGATTACGAATGTCCCCCTCCAGTCTTAGATATCAGGCATAATCGTCAATGATGGAGGGGCCACTAATAAATTATAGGTTTGACTCCTGCAAGGAGATAAAGAAAACCTAATATTTAGTAGTGGCCCCGTAATCATTGACGACTGGGGCCCTCCCGACCATCCCCTTCCCATTCGTTGATGTATTAAGGATTTTGTTATACTTGATATGTCAGTGAATGGAGAAATGCACTAGTAAGCATCTGGTCCAAGAATCCGCAGAAGTACATCCACGGAATATGGAAAGCTTATGAATAGTTATTCTTATTTTATTTTTATTTTGTATTTGTTACGAAGTTTTTTCGTAGTGAGAACCCAATCATAAAGACGAACCATGAGTGATTTAGCGTGTGCTTATGATGAAGGTGCCTCTGAGGTCTGCGGCGGTAGTTTCAAACTGCGCTTATGGGCGTTTGAAGAGGTAGCCTTATGTAATAGGCATAATCGTCAATGATTACGGGGCCACTACTAAATATTAGGTTTTCTTTATCTCCTTGCAGGAGTCAAACCTATAATATATACTGTATATATATATATATATATATATATATATATATATATATATATATATACTGTATATATATACTGTATATATATACTGTATCTCTATCTATCTATCTATCTATCTATCTATCTATCTATCTATCTATCTATCTATTGCCTGACGCCATGATCCCCGAAGGGGTGGCTACGAACAAACCGCCCCCATGCACCTCTATCCCCAGTCAGTCGACGCCCCTCCTCCCAACCAGCAATGCCTTCATTCATATACTTCCTCACTCCATCCTTCCACCTCTCCCTCTCTGTCCTTCCACCTCGCTCTCGTACACCCTCTTAGTCAATCTCTCGCTTTCCATACGTTCCATATGGCCGAACCATCTCAAGTTGTTCCTTTTCACACTTTCCAGCACATCTACCTCCACACCACACCTCCTTCTTACTTCCTCATTCGTCTGTCTATCCCTCCATGTAACTCCGCACGCACTTCTCAAGTAACTCATTTCCACCGCTCTCACTCTTGGTCTGAGTCTCTTCCCGAACGTCCATGCTTCGCTTCCGTAAGTTAGTGTCGGGATTACCACACTGTCATGCAAGGACTTCTTCACTTCCATACTGACCACTCTATTTCTTGTTACTGCTTTCAACATTCCTACAACCCCCTTTCCCTGTTGCACCCTCTCCCGTACTTCTTCATCCATAGTCCCATCTATACTCGACACACTGGCGAGATACTTAAAAGAGCTGACGATCTCCATAGCCTGACCGTTCAACTTCACCTCACACTCTGTGACTTCACCACTTTTGAAGACCATAACCTTGCTGTTCCCCGCATTTATCTTCTAATTCCGTTTTTCGCACACTGTTCCAAACTCATTTACCAGACCCTGCAATTCCCATTCATTATCGCTCATCAGAACTGTATCATCCGCAAACAGCAGTATAGGCAGCTTCCACTCATTTCCCTCCCTTTTCAGCGATACACCAACATCCACTGCTCTTGATAGTATTTCTTTCATGACTCCATCCATATATACAGTAAACAACCACGGGGACATCACACACCCCTGTTTCAACCCAACACTCAGGTCAAAGAACTCGCTCTACTCATTCTCCACACGTACTGCCGCCCATGTTGCACCCTCATACATGCTCTTCACTGCTTTCAGCAACTTGCCATCTACTCCGTATATTCTAAGTACTTTCCACATGCCTTCTCTATCCACTCTGTCATAGGCCTTCTCCAAGTCCATAAAGGCAACATACACCTTTTGTTTCTTCTCCAGATATTTCTCCACAACACAATTCAGGGTAAAAATCTGATCTACACATCCTCTTCCCTTCCTAAAACCTCCCTGCTCGTCGCCTATCCATTTCTCCATTTTCACTCTCACTCTCTCAATCACTACCCTACTGTACACCTTCCCTATTACGCTTTAAAGACATATTCCTCGGTGGATACCACACACTCCTCTTTCCCCTTTGCCCTTATATAGGGGGACTATTATGCCAGTCTTCCAGTCATCGGGTGCATTCCCCTTCTCCCATGCTAGTTTGCACATTTTCCATACCCATTCGATCACTATCTCACCACCATACCTCAACATTTCCCCACACACTCCATCTGTTCCTGGTGCTTTCCCCAACTTCACTCTTTTCATGGCTTTCCACACTTCTGACCTGATCCCCACCTCCTCCTCCACTACTTCTCTTCTCCCTCCCATACCCCATCCAACTATGTTTGCTGGCTCTTCATTCCTTACATTTAGCAACTCGTTGAAGTACTCCCTCCATCTTTCGACTCTCTCTTGCTTCTTGGCTAGCATTCTCCCATTCTTATCTTTCACACTCTAACTGTTTCCCTTGCTACATTCCCTAACTTTCTTGACTTCTTTCCAGAACAGTTTCTTACTCTCCCTCCATTTTACACTCAGATTCCTTCCAAATTCCTCATCTACTCTTCTCTTACTTTCCTTCACTACTCTCTTCACCACTCTTTTTCTCTCCACATACCTCGCTCGTTTCTGCCTCTCCAAATCTTCATATATATATACTGTATATATAATTATATTGACAATTCCGTAGAAGTTTTTGATAAACTTAATACCATGCAGAAAGTTACCTCAGTACATAGCTTCGAGTTTTCAACTTTGTATACCAATTTGCCTTTAGATTTAGTATTTTCAGAACTTTACTTTATTATAGATTTACATTTTGACAATTTGTTAGTAATCGTAATCGTTACATAAATGTTAATTAATATTTTAATAATGCGTCACTTAGCTTTGATCCCACTAGTTCAGTATATTTTTATAGAACTAAACTTAATAATGCCCTCAAATTCCTCCTTTTCAATACTTGTGTTAGATTCGGGTCCTACATTTTCAAACAAATATTAGGAATTCCTATGGGTGGAAATGCTGCAGACTTTTTCTTGCTATCTTTAGATTTTAAATGTTTGAAAAACTTAGTTGACAGTAGCAAGAAAAATAACATCCCAGAAAAATTAGCACTTGCTAAATTGTTAAGTAATAATAGTATATATATTGATGATATTCTTGTTTGCAAAATGTTAAATTTTAATCAAATCGCTAAACAAATGTATCCAAATTCCACCCCCCTCACACAAGGTAACGTAAGTGATAAAGTTGAACATTTTCTTGATATAAATATACAGATTCTTAATGAGCAGTGCACACTTAAAATATACCACAAAGTTACGATTTTAATTTTAACGTGTTAAACTTTCCTTTCCCTAGTAGTAATATCGAGAGTAAAATAACTTATCATTGTTTTTATTCCCATTTAATAAGATTTTGTAAAATATGTACTAGAGTAGACAACTTTTGGGATAGAGCTAGGTTACTATGCAGACTCTTAGTAGACAGGTTTTGTTGCAAGTAAAATGTTGCATAAATTTAATCTTTTTAAGGTTAATTATTGTGACTATTTTAAAATTTGATATCAATAATTTTAATCAAGCATTATTAATTTGAAGTTTCTCGTATAACCTCTGTTTACTTTTGGTCTGTATGTATTAATTGTTTATCTTTTTTTATTGTTATTATTATTTTTTTAAATTAATTGTTCTTGTGTACTCTTGTTAAAATCTGTTAGTTCTTTTTCATATTTTGCAATTATTAAATGTAGGTTATTTGTAGGGTAGTAATTGTTAGGGGTCACTTGAAGCATGCTATGCTTACAGGTACCAACCCGATAGTACTATTGTTAGTGAGTACTTTATATATGTTTTTATATATTTTTTTTGTACTATTGTTGATATCTTGTCAAATTGCAAATTTAGCTTCATATAAAATTTTATATAAATTGTAGTTTCTTTATTCATACAGAATTTGGTTAAATTTACCAGAACGTCCCGGACTTCCCATTTTGACTAATTCCTTGAACATGACGATGGTGCATTGTTATATGTGCGATCAGTTTGCTTGGGAACCAGATTGACTTGCTCATGTAGTGATGTACACCCTATGTGGTGGATTGTGTTCTTTTATTTCAAAATTGTATTTTATTAAACGTTATTTGCACATAGCGATTTTGATAAGTTATTTTGCATTTATCTTGTGTCGTTCCAGTTTTGGTTTGTTTATTTTGCAAGTTTTACATTATAATTATTATTATTGTAGTACTTATTTATGAAAATACTATTATACTAGGGTTGGAATAATTCGACAGTTGTTCGGAGGTTTGTATTTTTATTTACCAAACTTCCCCGGTAGCCATACTCTCCATAGCAACTGATTCTCTGAGTCAAAATGAATTCAAGCTATAATTTGAATACCTACGACGGCCCACTATAGTTTATACCTTGGAATTGTTACATTCCCATTACAACCTATTTGGACAATCGCTATTCAGAGCATTGACTCACTTCGACTTCGAGCCAAAGGCACATCACTATTTAATAGTGGCCCCTTCATCATTGACGATATTGCCTATTAATATAATAGTCTCCCTTCAACACCCGCGGCAGCAGTTTTGAATCTCCCGCGCGGAAGGGTCAGGGACTACTCCTCATAAGTGCACGCTTAATTCTCGTATGGAATCGTCCTTATGATCGGGTACCCTACAGAAAAAAACTTTGTAGAAAATAAAACAGAAATTTTAACTTAATATCTTTTTTTTTTTTTTTTTTTTTTCTATGTGATTGAGGGAGGCAAAAGGCATAACTGCCTATAGCGAGTGCCTCCCCCATAGTTGAAAGAGTGACAGGGCCAAAATCAAGGGACGTTAGAGCCAAAATGCCTGGACACACGGAGTTTGAAGCAATTTAAGTCATAGGAAGAGGGAAAGACTGATTCTGGGAGAGAGTTTCAGAGCTCAGCTGTTGAGTAGAAGAAAGTTTGAGAGTAACGTTTCACTCTTGGGTTGGAGAGTTGCACAGAGTAGGGGTGGGATTGAGTTGCAAGACGGGTACCACGTGCCCTACATAAAGGAGGTGGTATGCACTGGGATAGCTCTGAGGAACACTGATTATTATAGTAGCGATAGAATAGCGAGAGAGATGCAACATTGCGGCGGAGAGAGAGAGATTGCAGAGAGTTGGTGAGTGGACGGGAGTTAATGATACGAAAGGCCTTCCTTTCAACTTTGTCTAGGAGAGCAGTGTGAGAGGAACCTCCCCACACATGTGAACAATACTCAATACAAGGGCGCACTATGCCCTGTACAGAGCAAGAAGCTGTACAGGGGAAAAGAACCCCCTAAGGCGGTTGAGCACACCCAGCTTCTGGGAGGCTGCCTTAGCAAGACTGGTAATATGGTCCTTCCAAATGAGAGCAGAAGAAAAGAGACACCAAGAATATTGAGAGAAGATGAAGGGTTGATTTTTGTATTGTTGAAGAATAAGGGATAGTCCGCTGGGAGATCCTGACGGGTAGATAGATGGAGAAATTGGGTTTTGGAAGCATTAAAGTTAACAAGGTTTTCTCTGCCCCAATTGGAAATAGTATTTAGATCAGAATTTAAGAGTTCTATGGCTTCATTACGTTTGTCGTTGAGGGATTGCTGGCTGGGGCGTTCTGAAAAACTAATGGAGTAGTGCAAGGTTGAGTCGTCTGCGTATGAATGGATGGGAATTAAGGTACAGTTAAGGAGATCATTTATAAAAATTAGAAAGAGAATAGGAGATAGGACAGAGCCCTGAGGAACACCGGAGTTTATAGAGTGAGGAAGTGAACAATGGCCGTCCACAACCGCGGCTATGGAACGGCCGGAAAGGAAATTAGAGACAAAGGCACAGATGGAGGGATAGAAACCGAAGGAGGGTAGTTTAGAAATTAAAGATTTATGCCAGACTCTATCGAAGGCTTTCGATATGTCTAGTGCAATAGAAAAAGTCTCACCGAAGTCCCGAAAGGAGGATGACCAAGAGTTAGTAAGATATGAAAGAAGATCACCAGTTATATTATGGCTTTCCATGCGTGGATTTCTTGTGCGCAGCACCCAGGTGCAGGCTCCCTTGCAGCCATAACTTCCTTCTCCCTTCCGCGTTCGTACCAGGCGGGCGGGTGTCCCCAGTGCTCCAGCTTCATTCGTCGTTCCTTCGCTTCTCGTGAGTCGTTACTCATTTGTATACATCTGCGTTATATTGAACAAGCTTTAGATTAGCTAGCACGGGCTGCCCCATTGGTACGACCGCAGGAAGTGTGTAAACTAGGGTACTATTGTAACAAGGCGCTTTTGTATCCCAGGATCCGCGCGCCACGTGTGTTATTATTGTGTTGTTTTGCGCCTTTAGCTTTTTTGATATTATAGCTAGGAGGCTACCATTCTGCAAGATTACAGGCTGTCACTTTGAGGCAGTTGCATATAAATTTTGTTTTTGTTAGCAAATGCTCTAGTTCAAGGGTGGCTGCACGTGATGCGGAGCCTTCTAGAGTCCGTATTTGCTTCTGGGCCCCTCTCGCGGGCCTCCCCCTCTGCTTGCTGCTGCTGCTGGATCGTCGGAGCGTCATTTCATCTGGTGATATTTCGTCGTGGCCAGCCTCTTTAGTGGTCTCCAAGGTAGGCTACAGGTAATTTAGGATTTTAAATTCTATGTTTTTGTGATTATGCCTATGTGTGCCCCTGTATTGTGCTACATGTGTGCGCTACATGTTATTGGGGGGCCCTTGGGAGACGTCCCTATATATGTGTGGGGTTTTGGAAGGGGGGATTTGTACATATAAGCCCCCCTCTCTAACATTTTTGGTTGTTTTCTCCGGCGGCCTTCTGTGCAGGGCCTCCGTTTCCTCGTCTCACAGACGAGTAAGGGAGTAACCAAATGTCCCGGCGTGGTGCGCTGAACCACAATCCTTCCGGCGGAAACTGCGAATTCCTACGGGAGCAACCTCGGCCCGCCGAGGGGACTCGCCTTGACCGATTTGTCACACGGCAAGACTTCCTTCGCCCGGCGTTCCAGTCTAGTGTGCAGGTGTTGTGATACCTCATGCAAGCACGTTACCTATCTTTCTATTTCAATAGTCGCGGATAGTTAAACACTTAAGGTCACTAGGGCCAGTGACACTTTGTCACAGGTAAGCAGTTCAATCAGCTTAAACGGAGAAACCCCAGTTTTTCCATGGTCGAGTCCAGCGGAAGGTTAGAGTAGCTGTGGCTATATCTAACTTTCCGGCGGACTTGAGGTAGGATATCTTAACACCTCGCAGGTTATCCTTATGATCATTGATTCCTGGAAATTTTCTATTTCCAGAAATACCCAGCGCTTCAGTTACAACAAGGCCCGGTGGCTGGTGGGTGGCTGATTCCGGCGGGGGGACCCCTTTTTTCCATTATGCCTCGCTTTGAGCTGTGCGCTACTCCTACTTGCTCATTATTACCAGTATTTGCTCACAAACTCTGCATTAAATGTGTTAAATGGCTCGATCGATCTAGAGGCTTGTGGGTGTCTAAGCGTTGTTCTGTTTGTTCTGAGTTGAAGGCGGCACTTCTTACTATGAAAGACCTGTCGTGCTTGGCGGCGTTAAAAGAGATAAAGAACATTTTCAACGTTTATGCCAAAGATACTGCCCATAAGGCCCTTCATTGCGATGATGACACCTTGTGGGAACATTTAGTCATAAAATCGCCGTTGGTTGAGTCAGCTCCGATTAAATCTACTAAACCTAAAGCTAAATTTAAAACCCTTTCAAAAGAGGTAGTGAGTAGCTGTAGTAGCAATGAGAGTGATGCTGCCGAGGGCCCCCCCCCCCCCCAACAAGGTATTATGTTTGAGGAATCAGAGGCTAGTTCCCAATCTTCCAGGGGTTCCCATAGTAAGTGTGTTACCACAGAGGAAATAAGTGACATAATGCATAGGGTCATGTGGCAGTACCATGTCTCTCCCTCCCCTGATCCTCTCTCTAGTCAACCGGTAGCTCCCCAGAGTAGCTCCACGATAAGACCATTAGAGCCTTCATGTTTCCCCACCCCTAAGTCCTCTTTACCTGCTTTGGTAATACCCCCAACAACGACCACGGCGCCCGGCACTACAGTGCCAGCCTCTATGACTACCACTAATGTGCGAGTAATTTCTGACATTACTCCTCCCCCCCTTAGATAAGGCACCACAGAGGAAAGGCCCTATGCCTCTCCTCTACGGGCCAGATTGCTCTTGGATTCAGCTTTGCGCAGTGGCAGTATCGTAACCAATGAGGTTTAGTTTTCCGAGTGACGTATCTGCTACTGCTGAAGGCCCAAAACACGGTTAAAGTTTTCAATTTCATCTTTGCCTAGTACTTGCGACACCTCGGTTGGGTTACCTTCTTAGGAAGGTAATCAAGTCGTACCCCACCTGCTCGTGGTGACCTCGCAAACACCCATTTCTATTTATTTTTTCCATTTGTTCTTTTTTCAAGATAGGGTGACACAAACGGGGACGGCGCTACCTGGGTTTATCCCAGGTAGTAGTTTAATTTTACTGTAATTTTATTAAGTGTTTTGTATATTTTTAACTGTAGGCTACATAAATATAAACAATGGCCGGCCAAGGCAAACGGAGGCAGAGTTTATTGGGAGATGAAGAGAGCTATGAATTTGAGGGATTTCTGGCAGAGGGTAATGAAGTGGAGGATCAATTGACTGTGGTGAAGAGACAGATGATGGGTCTGTTAAGATGGAAGGGAGTTATGGAGAATTGGAGGAGATATAGGTGTGAAGGTGGAGTCACTGACAGAAATATGTGGAGCCAGTTCAGTAGCAACTGCAGATGGGCCATTAATTGCTAACCTAGATGCTGTGATAAGGAAGGTAGATGAGCTGGAGGCAGAGAACATGGCACTCAAGGAGCAGCTAAAGGAGTATGAGGGCCATTTAAGTGAGAAAGTAAAGGGAGTAATAAGTGAGGAGAAAAATGAGTGGACAAGGGTGGGGAATGCTAAGGTGGATGCATTGGAAGAAATCATGAAGGAGCAGGTGGAAGAGAGAGAAAAGAGAAAAGAGAGTTTGAGAAGAATGTAGTGCAGGTTTTGAAGAGCAAGGAAAAGGTAGTGAGGGAAACAGTAGATAGAGGTAAAAGCATAATAATTTTTGGAGACATTGAAGAACATTTAGCAGATATGAGGGAGAGAAGGGGAAGGGATGAGGACAAAGTAAAGAAAATATTGGAGTGTCTAGACGAAGGCTGTGATTGGGGGAGAGAACTGGACGAAGTAAGACGGCTAGGAAGATATAAAAAGGGTGAGATGAGACCGATAAAAGCAGAGTTTAAATCTAGGTCAGTGGTTGAAGCATTAACCATTGTAAGCTGGAGGCTAAATAGTTGTACTGGAATGAAACATATTAGGGTGAAAAAGGACTTAAGCATAGAGGAAAGGGAAAAGTTGAGAGAAGTTCAAACAAGGCCTGACGATGAAAATCGAAAATTGTCAGATGAGGAGAAAAGGATTTTTTTTTGGAGAGTAAAGGAAGGGAAACTAAAGAAGTGGTACACTCAGAGTCAGAAAGAACGGAAAATAAGAGGAGAAATGAACAAGGAGACAGTGAGTCAGGTAGTGGATCAAATCGGGGACAAGGAGATAGTGAGGGAGGAGCAGGAGATAGACACAGTGAGTCAGGTAGTGGATCAAACCGAAGACAGAGAGATGGTGAGGGAGGAGCAGGGGATGGAGACGGTGAGTCAGGTAGTGGATCAGCCCGAGGACGGAGAGATGGTGAGGGAGGGGCGGGAGATTGTGGAGGGGGGGGGGAGGAGAATAGAGCTAGCAGGGAATGTGGAGGTAGGTCAGGGAGGGGATGGAAGAGGAGGTGAACCTGATGGGAGGCATGGAGGGAAGAGAAACAAGGAGGAGGATTCCAATATACTGTGCTACTACACTAATATAGATGGAATAAACAGTAAAAAGGTAGAATTGGATGATATATTAAGAAAGGATCAACCACAGATAGTCTGTTTGACGGAGACAAAGCTGAACCAGGACTTTGACAGCAATATAGTGTTTAGTGAAGGATATAATATATGGAGATATGATAGAAAGGGAAAAAGGGGAGGTGGAGTGGCAGTATTAGTTAAGAACCCTATGACAGCAAAGCAAGTGGAGTTAAATAATGACAAGGCAGAAATAATGGCAGTTGAACTCAATGATATAGAAGGAAAAAAGCTAGACATAGCAGTAGCTTACATGCCACCAAAGACCAGAGCATGGAGGGAGTTGGAGTTTGAGGAGATGGTCGAGGATATGATTCAGTCGTTGAGAAGATTGCTTTTAAGGAAGAATCGATTGATCTTGGTAGGAGATTTCAACTGTAGTGAGGTTGATTGGGAATCGGGAGATGCAGGGCCAAATCAGAGATCTTGGGGTAGTCGGCTAGTGGAGTTGGTTACGGAAAATGTACTTGCACAACATGTGAAGTAAAATACAAGAATGAGGGGTAATAACGAACCTTCTAAACTCGATCTGATTTTTTACAAAGGATCCTCACGAAATTAGTGATATAAACTATCTATGTCCTGTAGGTAAAAGTGATCACCTATTACTAAAATGGAAGTTGACCTCGAGTAATGCCAATAGATTAGACAATAGCTACATAAATGACAGATTAAATTATAGTAAAGCTGATTATGTATCCTTGAAAAGATATTTAGAGGGAGTAGATTGGGATCTTATTTTGAAGGAACAGGACGTACAAGGTAAATATAGTAGATTCCTCGAAATTTATAGAGTAGGAACCAATCTGTTTGTCCCAAGATATAAAACTGGAAATTTTACTAAGCAGAAAGATTGGTTTAATTTGAAATGCAAAAGAGCTTTGGGTAGGCGTGATGCAGCTTGGGCTAGATTAAGAAGAAGGAACACTGAGAGTAATCGGAATAAATATAAACAGGAGAGGAATAGATATGTTAACATAATTAGGCAAGTTAAAATGAACTATGAGAAGAACATAGTAAATAAATGTGAAAGTGATCCTAGATTATTTTATAAATATATAAACAGTAAGTTGAAGGTAAAGAAACAAATTACTAAATTAAGAGTTGATGCTAGGACGTATGAAAATGTATCGGACATGTGCGAGGTAATGAATAACAAATTGGGGTCAGTTTTTACTAGAGAGGAAGGTTTTGACGAACCACAGGCGGGAGTACTGGAGAGTGGTCTTAGTAAGATTGAAATAACTAGAGATGAGCTGTTATCTGCAATGAGAGGACTTGAAGTAAGGAAAGCTATGGGACCGGATGAAGTGTCTGCCTGGGTTTTAAAGGAGTGTGCAGAGCAATTAGTGGAGCCAGTGAGGGACATAATTCAAGCTTCCTTAGATAAAGGACAGGTTCCTGTTGAATGGAAAAGAGCTAATATCATTCCGATATACAAGAATGGAAACCCTGAGGACCCTCTAAACTATAGACCAGTTTCACTTACTAGTATTGTATGCAAGATTTGTGAAAAGCTAATTAGGAAGAGATGGATGAAAATGTTGGAGAGAAAGAAGATAATAACCCCAAAGCAATTTGGATTCAGAGAAGGGACATCTTGTGTTACCAGTTTGCTATGTTATTACAGTAGGGTGATAGATGTACTCCAAGAAAGAGGCGGATGGGTGGACTGCGTCTACTTAGACCTTTCCAAAGCATTCGATAAGGTACCACATAAGAGATTGTTATCTAAGCTTGAGACGCTAGGATGTGTCAGGGGGAGTTTGCTGAAATGGATGGAGAGCTATTTAACAGATAGGGAAATGAGGACCAACATTAGAGGAACTTACTCATCGTGGCGGAAAGTTGAGAGTGGTGTGCCGCAGGGATCTGTGTTGGCACCTCTCATGTTCCTTATGTACGTGAATGACCTGCCGATAGGCATAAACTCCTACATGTCAATGTTTGCAGATGACGTAAAAATTATGAGACAAATAACAAATAAAAGTAGTTGTGAGGAGCTGCAAGGGGATTTAGATAAAATATACGAATGGAGCACCAAGTGGAAAATGAAATTTAATATAAGTAAATGCCATGTGTTAAATATGGGAAGAAGTGTGAATAGACCAAATTGGGAGTACAGGATGGGAGATAATATAATTAGCAAGGCCGAAAAAGAAAAGGATTTAGGGTTGATTATACAAGATAATTTGTCGCCAGAGAAACATATTAACAAGCTCTTTAGCGGAATGTATGCAATGGCCGGGAATATGAAAGTTGCTCTGAACTACTTGGATGAGACCATGGTAGCGAAAATTATGAAGAGTATGATTAGACCAAGATTGGAGTATGCAGCAGTGGTGTGGTCCCCGCATCTAAAGAAGCATATTCACAAGTTAGAAAGAATCCAGAGAGCAGTTACTAGATTGGTTCCAAGTCTCAGAGAACTGCCATATGAAGGGAGGCTAGACAAATTAAATCTACCGAGTCTAAAAGAGAGGAGAGAGAGGGGAGACATGATAATGATGTACAAATGCACCCGGGGGCTGGAGAGGCTGGATAGGGAGGATATATTAATTGTGGATACAGGAATAACTAGAGGCCACAGCTACAAAGTAAAAATACCTACCTGCAAGAACGATATCAGGAAGTTTAGCTTCCCCTATAGATGTATTGACAAATGGAATGGGCTGGAGGAGGAGGTGGTAGGGGCAAGGAATATCCATATTTTCAAGAAAAAATTGGATAAAAAGTAGACTGAGAGACGGGACAACACGAGCTTAGCTCAACTCCTGTAAACTACAATTAGGTAAATACAATTAGGTAAATACAACCATTGAGACCACTCCTAGCACAATCCACTATTTCAGGGGATCTACCGGTTCCTAGTGAGTGGACTATTGAAATCAAGGGGAGGTGTGGTGGAGTGGTCATGCCACTGGATTGGTAATCCAATGGACCAGGGTTCAAATCCCGATATGTCAATGGGAAGATATTATTGGGATTGAATTTGTGCTGTACCTAGTATCAGTGCATTACCACAAAGCCCACCGAAATGCCAAACAAAAAACCCTCATTGTTCCCTGATTAAATAACACTGTATGAATATTCCCATATTCAAAATATGTTACAGGGGGACAATGCCTAATGAGTTCACTGCTCAATAGGTGGCGTTCTGAGAGTCAGGGTCTGAGTCTGGAGGGTGAGACGGTGAAGCACTTGAGCGAAGCAACCAGCCGCTTCAGAGATAGAGCTGCTTCGAGCCATGATGGATGCTTCACATGTCTCACTCCCCAGACTGGAACAAGACCTCACTGGCTTCACCGTGTTGAGCGGTGGAATGTACAGGCTCTCAGCCTATGCCCGAGAGGGAGTAGTTGGAATATAGGAAAAAAAAAAAAAAAAAAAATGGAAACTCAGAGCCAAGGACGAGGTAGGGAGATTACTGGACGTTTCTATTAAGGCCATACCTAGTACATTTAATGCTGATTTCTTTGTGTTCTCAGCTGCCCCGGCAGTACCGCCGGCCTTATCTGCACGACTCTTTGCAGACTGGTCCACAGCTGATGGCGTTAATGACATTAAAGCTTTGAATGCACTCACGCCGGAACTGGCTACAGTTCCGGTACTTGATCAGTCACATACACCAGTCCTGCAGATGGAGCGGGTAGGTTTGGGTCCTTGGGTAGACTGTGAATCAGAGGCGCAGGTATTTGCTTCTACCATTACATCTAAAACATCACATCAGGTCCCTCAAGAATTGCATACTTGGTTCTCGTTACCTGTTAATAAGGCATAGGGGGTGTCGCCAGCCTTGTTCGCTTTCTTGGCGGCACCCAAACTGGCACTTCACCAATTAGATGAACCTTTTTGTACCCCTCCCCCAGCCCATCTGGATAGGGACTTTAAGTTAAGAAGTAAAGCCTTCAGATTGTTTTCACAATACCTTGTCACTCGCCAGGTTACTGTATCCCTAGCTAGAACTATTTCGGCCATTGCAGACCAAAATGTGAGAAAGGCCACAGATCTGTCACGTAGGATTTTATTACAAAATTCAATACAATCCCTGAGTGACATTCGAGTAGCTATCATGGAGGTGCCTCGGTGAGGGCCCGCCAGGACCTAAGAGTGTTTTTAGTAAAGAAGTTACCGGAAGATATTGGTCGCCGGGTAACTCTTTCCCCAGTCTTAATGGCCACCCTTCTCAATTCAGACACATGGAGTGTGGTTTTTGTTGTGAGGTGGTCCTGGTTGCTATGCAGGTCCACAGTGTACTTGTCTTAACCCTCTGTTCCCGGAAGGGCTCTTGAACGCCCATAAAAAAGCATACACGAGCTGCCCGGAAGGGCTCTTTAACGCCCAGTGGTTGAAAGCCTGTGAGCTTGGTGTGCGAGGCGTCGGTCCGACGCATGTAAACAACAGCCGGCTGGACCGACGCCCCACATCTCCCGCCACAAGAAGGAGAGCGTCGCTTGTTCGTGTGTGCCTGTATGTTGTTGTTAAGTATCGAAAAGTAGTGTAAAGTGGCTGTTGTTGCCGTAAGTTATCTCCAATGAAATCATCATCACAACTGAACCAGTTGACTTAGAGAGCTCTACTTAACGCCATTCTACAGGTAAATAACACAGCTACGCTTGGGGATGCGCGGGAATGCGGAAGCAGTCAGAATAACAAATATACGGTAGCCTAGCCTAGACGTTTTTCGGCCAAAACACCCGGGTTTCGGGGAATATTTATGTAATGCGTAGCCGGGGCTGGAGGGTTAAAGGTGGGATAAGTTAAACACTGGTAAAACTTGAAGTAGTTCTTATTAGAGGAGAGAGTTGGATACGCAGGCGTGCCGCCTGTAGAAGGTGGAGACGCGACGCTATCTGCTTGTAAACAATACCCCTAGCGGGGATAATGGACAACTCGCATAATTGCCATATGGGCTTATATGATACAATTCTTATGGGTGAGTGCCTGTAAATGGTATGGTACATATTAATTATAAAGAGGTGTTACATACAGATACTAATGCACATAGATACATGATGATACATGATAGGTACTCAGTGGCGTAGCTAAGGGGGGGGGGGGGGGGCTGTTTGAAATCGCCCCCCACATCGTCGCTCTCGCTCCTAGCCTCCTACCCGCCACTTGCTTAGGACGCACTGCCTATAGGTAGGCCTGATCATTATACTTTATATACATTACAAAATAGCACTATTGAGTTTGACAGTTGGTTAATATACTGTGTTTTTCGTAAGCATGTGTAAAGGAATAATAAGATATAGCCTAATTTGACAACAAGAAACATGGTGATTGTTAGTAAGTTGAGTGTATAATCGAAGATTAGGCCTACATACAATTATATATAAATATATGAACCAAAAATTTCGGTAATATTTTCTTTTTCGTGAACTGTAATGGTCAAATCGATAGCTATATTTCATAGATAACCTATGTACTTAACCTTGTGAGAAAGTTGAGTGGTATCGAAGATATTTGTAGAGTAGGCTAAACTTCTAAAGTGCTAAATATTTAGGCCTTGAAATTTGTAGGACTATGTTTTGGTCTCATATTTTTTTCTCGAACTGTAGGGGGCCTAACATAGCCTATACAATGTTTATGGTCTTACTAAACCTTAGCTTTATCGTGAAAAAGATGCATAGTTGTTTAATATTAGTCAATTAAGTATGGGTGCAATACATCAGCTAAAATAGAGCATAGAGAGGCAACATTAATGGTATAGAGTGTAGGCTACCTTGGTTAAGCTATGAGCACTATGACTCATTCTTTCAAATTTAGACTCTGGATCACTTTTATTTATGCTACCATACGCCTTCCATATAGGCTATAGGCTATGGTGGCTGTACATATCAAGCCCAGGAACTGTGAAATAAGAAGGAACACAGTTGTGAGCATTGAATACTCGTTCGTAGGTTAATCTAGCCCTTTGGCTGGTTCAGGGTCAGGTGCAAACGTTGGTAAGCTTTCTAACAAGTTACTGGGGTTCTCAAGAAGAGGCCCCCAGTATTGAGATTTGAGGTAATGCATAGCTTGATTAGGCCTACCAATGACGCCTAGTTAACTCCCTAACGCCAGTGGTGGGGAAATAATATTTTAATGTTATCACGTTTCATGTACATTATTATTTTTATTATTTTATTAGTATTATATTTTATATTCTTATTTCAGACATGCCTAATGAACGACAAAGAGAAAGAGTTCATCAAAGTGGTATATGTTTTACAGTATTGTACCATCCATTGTACATGTATTCCTAATCCATTAGATAACGGTGATATAATAATTAATTGTATATTAAATTATTACCAGTACCCCACTATTGAGTCATGGATATCGTCAAAATGCACCTAGGTAGCATTATTATTCTAAAATTTTCTCGGGGGGGGGGGGGGGGGGGGGCTTACAGCGCCCCCCCGAACCCCCCAGCTGATTAGGCTCGCTTCGCTCGCCACCCCCACCCCCATCTATAATAAGCAAACCATGGAGGGGGCCCCTCCAGGCACCAAGCCCCCTGGGCCTCCAAATCTCTAGCTACGCCCCTGTAGGTACTATTTATCATATACATACACCTCCCTCCCCCCTCACGCTCGTAGTTCAATCTCGAGCGGACTTCTTTTCCTTGAGTCGTACTGAGCAACGTGGGGCAACTGGGGGGCTATAATCTAAGGACATCTGTTTCTGGTCATTGCAAGGGGCCACAGGGGACTGGGGGAGAGGGTCAACACTTTGTGGCACAGGGTGGAGAAAGCGGCGGTTACACCACCACACACGGCCACTAGGGAGGCGTACCTCGTAGTCCCTGGACTTGCCAAGACTCATGACAACCCCCACCTTGTCCCAGCGTTGCGATGTCGGGTCTTGAATCCGAACTTGCTGACCGGCACGTAACCTGGGGAGGGGTTGCGCGTGCGCATCGTACCGGGTCTTAACCTGCTCGGCACGGTCGGCTGCACGTTTGTCACAGTCCTCGGCTTTGGTCTGCCACTCCTTATTGAATTATCGGGGATGGGCAGGGAGACATGTCCGAAGAGGATGACCATACAAAAATTGAGCGGGGGAGCGGCCAGTGAAGTTTGGGGTGTTCCGGAGTTCCAAGAGACCCCGGTCGAAGTCCTCCCAGTCAATGTTGCCAGAGGGCATGGCCGTTCGATTGTGGGTAATGCGGTGATGTTACCACATGGCGGACTCCCCATCGCTCTATAAAGTCTCGGAAATCGTGGCTGGTGAATTATGGGCCTCCATCGGTCCTCAGACGGAGGGGAACACCAACTTCCCGGAAGTAGCGACAGAAGATCCTGATGGTCGCAGATGCAGTAGTGTCGCCTTTGCAGGGGACGACGACAGGCCACCCCGAGAGACGGTTGACCACAACCAGGAAGGACTTCCCAGCCACCATGAAGAAGTCGGCCGAAACGGACTCGAAGGGCCTTGTAGGGTTGTCGTCGTTCATGAGGGGTTCCTTTTGGAGGCTAGGCTGGAGGATCTGGCACGATTCGCAAGCATGGACAGTGCTGGCAATGTCTGAATCTATCCCCGGCCAGAAGACAGCCTGCCTCGCTCTGCGTTTGGTGGCCTCCACACCTCTGTGACTGTCTTGAAGTTGCTGTAGGGTGCGGCGGCGGAGAGCAGCAGGAACCAAGACCCTAGGGCCATAGAGGACGAGGTCACCATCAGCATAGAGGTCGTCCCGTATCTTCCAGTATGAGAGGAAGGAGTTGTGGAGGTCATACCGGTTGGCAGGGAATCCTGAGATGACACAGTCGAGTAGGCGGACATACGCAGGGTCCGCTCTTGCTGCGGCTCGAAGATCCTGTAGAGTCCTGTCGGCGTCTTGAGCTGAAGATTCTCCTGGGTTGATGACGTCCTATGTGGTCACTACTGTCCTGAGGTGGGCGGCGGCATCGGCACAGGCGATCTCATCCTCTGGTGTGGGGTGGCTGACAGGGGCTCGAGATAGGGCGTCAGGGATGCAGAGCAACTTGCCAGCACGCCACACGGCTGTGAAGACATAGGGTGAGATCTTCTCCTTCAGGCGCTGGAGGCGGGGATTTTCCACGGCATCCAACGTGTAGTGGTTGATGATAGGGATGAGTGGGCGGTGATCAGTCATCAATGTGAAGTTCTGTAGGCCCTGTAGATATAGTCTACATTTCGACATTGCCCAGACAGCGGCCAACATTTCCAGCTCGATGGTTGCGTAGCGGGTCTCGGCATCCGCCAAGAATCGAGAGCCACACTGGACTAGCCGCAGATGGCCATCGCCATGGTCCTGCAGAAGGGCGTAGCCAATGCCATTAAGCCGCGATGCATCAGTCTGAAGAAGGGTGGGCAGGTCTGGGTCGAAGAGGGCGAGAATAGGTGGACTCACAAGGGCTGACTTGACGCGCAGGAAGGCCTCTTCATGGTCTGGGGTCCACAGAAATGTCCTCTTGGGGCTCATCAGGGGGCGGAGAGGCTGGGCAGTAGCGGCGATGTCGGGGGTGAACTCGGCCAGCTGGTTGACCAAGCCCATGAATGATCTCAGGTCGGTCAAGTTGGTCGGGGTCGGAAAGTCCCTGATAGCAGCTACTTTGTTCTGGTCAGCCGAAATGCCATCACCTGAGATGGTGTACCCACAGAAGTTCACAGACGGTGCGGCAACCACAAACTTTTTCTTGTTGAGGGTAATTCCGAACTTGCGGCACCTGGTGAGCACGTCGTGGATACGGTCAAGGTGCGACTCATAGTCTTCATCGGAGAGCAGGATTTCATCCACGACCTTGATGCACCTCTGGACACCTTGGAGGGCCATGTCACCTCGATAACAGAAGGCGTCGCCTGTAGCTGCGAATCCCATGGGTCCTCTGCAATGTGTGAAGCGCCCATATGGTGTGATGAAGGTGGTCAGATGCTGATCCTCCTCAGCCAGCTCCATTTGCCAGTAACCACAGAGGGCATCCGCGGTGGTGAAGTAGCGAGCCGCTGGGTCGACACTGCAAAGGGTGTAGGCGAAGGGTGGGCTGGGCGGGATACTTGCTTGTTGAGTTTAGAGAGGTCGACGGTGATGCGCACTCCTGTGCCGTCCTTAGCAACAATGATGAGGGGATGGCACCAATTTGAAGGGCCGTCTCCGGCAGGTTTGATGATACCATGGGCCACCATGGACTCCAACTCTTGCTTGACCTGATCCCTAAAGGCAAAGGGAACCTGTTGTGGAGTGTGGATGGCGAAGGGCACAGCTCCCTCCTTGAGATGAATCCTCATAGGTGGACCCACCATAGGCTTGCGGGACGTCTTCAGGTCATCTTTGGATACGAACACGTCGCTGAACTCCTTCAGGAAGTCATCCTTGGCGGCCGAAGGTGACGTGGAGGCTGAAAGAGGTGTAGTGTCGCACCTGTTGACGTGTGTGATCTCCAAAATAGGCTTAGGAAAGTCAGGAGAAATGATAGCTAACTCCCTGCAATGGCCGTAAGAAATCAGAGGAGTCTGGACACCGTCGTGTACTTGAATCAGGGCGGAACACAATCTCTTGCCTAGGGTGAGGGTTGCCTGGAACGTACCTAGAGCAGGTGCCATCTGGGAGCCATCCGCCGTGAGCGTCATAGTAGGCGAAGAGGCATGCAGGCTGCTCCTAGGGATACCCAGACCATCGAGGTGTCGCTGGCCAATCACCGTAACGTCAGCACCTGTGTCTGGTAGCATCTGTAGGCAGGATTTGACATCGCCGTACGAAAGGGTGACAAAGATGGGTTGTGGTGTCTTGTCAGCAGAAGTTGATCCTACACGACGACAGTTGTTGTTCCTCGCCTCATGAGACTTGTCGGAGTCGGAGGAGGCACCGCTGTAGCTTGGAGAACCGCCTCGGCGTTTTTCCTTCTTCTTCGTCGCCTGGCAACACTTATCATAATGCCCACTACGGCTACAGAGGCGGCATTGGGCCTTACTGGCGGGGCACTTAACTGTCCGTGACCAGTGGCCCTGTCGTCCACAGCCGTTGCAGGTGCTCTGGGTAGCTGGACACTTGTCCGACCCATACTGGCGAGCACAACACTGGCAGAAATCAGCTGGCTTCGAAGAGGTCTTGATAGGCGGAGTCCTGCTGTTTTCCTGAGCTTTTTTGTCTTTTTTGTAGAAAGAGATGGCTCTCAACTGGTCAGAAGGAGCACTAATGGCCGCGGTCGCAGATCGAGCGGCCTCATATGAACGGCATGTAGTCACAACGTCCTGTAGTGATGACTTGAAGTCTAGGGATATGAGCTTCTGTACCAGCTCCTTGTCTCTGATACCCATGAGGATCACCATCTTGAGCTGTGTTTCCTCGCAGACAAACAAATTTCCAGGGCACACATCAACTTCCTCTGAAATTCGTTTCAGGCGGACATAAAACTCTGCAAATGAGTCTCCTTCAAGCTGTGTGCAACTTAACAGCTCTCGTCGACGAAGTGCCTGATTCCTAAGTCCCTTGATGTGAATCTGTAGGGCGTCCAACACCTCATCAACAGTCTTGTCAGTGGAAGGGGCGATCTGAAGGGTGTGTTCTAAGATACGCTGTATCTCAAGGGTAAGACACATGCGAAGCTGGATCATTTGCTTTGCCGGAGGTAATATGGAGAGGTCCACCATTACTGCGTAGTCATCCCAGCGTCGTCTCCATTCACGAAACATCTGAAAGGTGGCGTCGGCTTTCAGTGGTGGAGGGGTCTGGGCTGTAGCCTTCTGTGGTGGGGGAGGTGCTGAAGGGTTTGAAGAGGAAACTTGTTGATGCTGGGAAGGGGCCAACAGTTGAATTAAAGCATGGAATTTAGCATTCTCCTCTTCTCTTCTGGTAGCATCCTCTTGTCTCCTTAGGTCATCAGCCTCTCTTCTCACTAGCTCAGCATGCTTCCTAGATTCCTCCAGATACTTGATAAACTGTAGGAAATCTTCCCCAGAGGGAGCTGAGGGAGTAGTTGGGGGGTGAGGAGTGAGGTGGGGTGGATGTGTAGGAGATAGTCGTGCTTGATAATTTTCCTGGTCTGACATTATCTTGGTTGGGTGACAGACAGACAGGTAGATAACAAAAACAGAAAGAAACCCCCACTGGAACAATTTTTCTGGGAAATAACAGGGTTCTTGCTCATAAAAGTTGCTGGTAACTAGTGCGTGCGTGTGACTGTGTGTACTTACACTAGTTGTATTTGCGGGAGTGAGCATGCTCGTTAATTCCCGCCTCCTAAGATATGTTTGTCATACCGTGCTTTGAAACTATGCACTGATGGTGCAGACACTACTTCGGCTGGCAATTTATTCCACCCACTAATCGAGTTGGTAGGAAATCTTTTACTTTTCAGATCAGATTTACTATTAGGCACTTTCAGTTTGTAGCTGTGACCTCTTGTTCTCTCACCTCCATCCCTCTCTATGACGTTTTCTTGGTCGATTTTGTCAATACCTCTAACACATTTGTATATCTGAATTTGCTGTCCTCGTTTCCTTCTCTGCTCCAGTGTAGGTAGATTCAATATCTCGAGCCTCTCTTGGTACTCCAAATTTTCCAAACCTGGGATCATCCTCGTAGCTGCTCTCTGTACCCTTTCAATTTTGTGGATATGTTTCTTCATGTTAGGGGACCACACTACAGATGCATATTCCATCCTGGGTCTTATTATTGCCGTTATTATTTGTTTCATGGTGTTTTCATTAAGATAATTGAAAGACATACTGATATTTGCCAATAGTGCTAGTGATTCTCTCACTATCTTATTTACGTGGCTTTCTGGAGACATGTTATCCTTAAATTCTATCCCCAAGTCTTTTTCTTTTTCCGCTTTGGGAATCACTTCGTTTCCTAGTTTATAATCTTTTCTAGGTCTGTACTTGCTTTTACCCATTTCTAGAGTCTTACATTTCCCTGCATTGAACTCCATATTCCATTTGATGCTCCATTCATGGATCTTTTGCAAATCTGCTTGGAGTTCAAGGCAATCCTCCTGGGTTCTGATCGTTTTAAGCAGCTTAGCATCGTCCGCAAACATGCTCATGTAGCTTGTTAGTCCCTCAGGTAAGTCATTTACAAATATTAGAAACATGATTGGGGCTAGGACAGATCCTTGTGGTACTCCACTCGTAATTTGAGTCCAGTTTGACAATTTCCCTCTTACTGTTGTTCTCATCTGTCTTCCGCTAAGGTAGCTCTCCATCCATTTCAGCAGTTTGTCTCCTACTTTTCCCTCATGTTTTAATTTCCACAGCAATCTCTTGTGTGGAACTTTGTCAAATGCCTTTTTAAAGTCTAGGTAGGCACAGTCTACCCATCCTTCCCTCTGGTCCACTGTGTCTATTACTCTAGAGTAAAAACTCAACAAGTTGCTTACACATGATCTGCCTCCTCTGAATCCAAATTGTCGGTCAGTAATTAATCTTTTGGATTCCAGGTAGTTCACCCATTTGTCCCTTATTAATCCTTCCAGAATCTTCATGAGGATGCTCAATAGTGATACAGGTCTATAGTTCAGTGGTTTATCTCTGCTTCCTCCCTTAAATATAGGAATAATGTTTGCTCTTTTCCATTCTGTAGATACTATCCCTGTGTCCAATGATTTGGTCATTATATCATATAGCGGTATACTCAGTTCCTTGGCATTTTGTTTAATAATCCAGCCTGATACTCCGTCCGGTCCGGCGGCTTTGTTTGGATCCACCTTACTCATTTTGTCTATGAGCTCTGCTCTGTTAAATGTGACTTCCGGCATTTCCTCTGTACCTATCTCATTGGTTTCTGGTGCAATGAATTCTCCTTCTTTTGTAAATACTGATGCAAAATTTCTATTTAGTTCTTCTGCAATTTCTGTATCCTCTTCTATGATTCTGTTTCCACTTTCAATCTTTACGATTGTGGCTTTTATCTTCCTTTTGCCGTTTACAAACTTGAAAAACATTTTTGGATTCTTTTCAAAGTTCTCCACTATCGCTTTCTCATGGTTTGCCTCTGACCTCCTCCTCATTTCTGTGTATTTGTTTCTCCTCTTTATACTTATCCTGTCTTATGCCTGTTATCTTCTGAATCCCAGTTTCTCATCTTTTTTCAGGCTTTGTTTTTTGCTTCCTGTGCTTGCCTACATTCGCAGTTGTTGTTGTTGTTGTTGTTCCCCAAGCTGCCTGGCCAAACAGCCCCAAGCAGGCCAAGGCCATAACCGTGCGCCCCCACAGAACCCTCACTGCCGACCACAATAAAGCCAGGGTGACCGAAGCCACTCCATGGCGGGGAGCTGAGGAGGGTGCGGAAACGCCCAGGAAACCAAAGCCCCACCCAGGGCCCTGTACCCCTCAGCAATTATGAAGAGAAAGTTGAGGGGCAAAGGAAAAAATGTGACGCTTTGGCTTCCAATCTAGGTAGACTGGGAGGTCAATCCACGGAAGAGACGCCGTCACTTGAGATCTAGAAAATATAAAAGTAAAAGGAACAGTCAGAGTAAGCTATGGGTATGGCAGTGTTCTACTTTGGGTTTGTATTCACTGGCACTTGTTCATTCAGGCTTATTCCATCCTTGTGGTGCCTTGTGGTGGGTGCGCCGTCCTCTGCCTTCGGGCTGGAGTTCCTCCTCGGGGGTCCGGGTGCCATGGGCCGTCTCCCTGTTGGTGGTCGTACATTTTCTTGTACTGTCCTGTGGCCTGGGTATCAGTCCAATCTAGGCCATCAAGGGCAGGGCACTTGGGCCCAGAACGAGTCATGGCATATTAACAAGCAAGAGCTTCTAGTTCCTCTATTTTTTCTCCAAGCCCACGGCTTGTCATTGCAAGTGAAATCAATCTTGTTTCGGATGGACAACTTAATTGCGGTCCATTGCATTCAGAAACAAGGTTCAGTGAGGTCTCGAGAGTTGCTAGTAGTGTCATAGCAAATTTTTGCTCTAGCCGAATCGCTGAGCATTCATCTTACAGTTTCTTACCTCCCAGGCGTGTCGAACGTCTGGGCGGATGCTCTGCACTTAAGTAGAATGGGCTCTCAAACAAACCGTCTTCGACAAGATGATTGCCAAGCCTTACCGTCCACAAGTGGATCTGTTCGCATCCGAGGAGACTCACAAGCTACCTCTCTTCCTGACCCGCCAGAGGGTAACTCCGGCGGGGGAACCAGATGCGTTACTGGAGGACTGGAACAGGTGGAATTCAATCTATCTATTTCCTCCACCAGATTCTGCTCTAATGTGCAGGGTAATTCACAAACTAAGAGGTTACCAGGGCTTAGTCTCGATGGTCGCGCCGTTATGGCCGGCTCAGGTGTGGTACCACCAGTTGAGAGAATGGTGCAGGAACCCGGTGTCGCTCCCGGTCTCCGCATTCCACTTAGAGATGATTGGCAACCTTCAGACCTCGCTCAATTTTGCCTTCTGGACATTTACAATGCCAAATGGCTAGCTCAGTATGGGGAAAGTGTCACTAGTAAACTTATGAATCAATATACTATATCTACCAGGAGACAATATCAATCGCATTGGAAAGCTTTTACGAACTGGATTGTAGAGTCAGGGCAAACCGATGTCTCAGGGGCCCTGGTTTTTAAATACCTAGATTATTTATTTGAGCAAAAGCATTTTTCCGTTGTTACGTTAAGGAATCACTTCTCTGCCATCAGAACTCCTTTCTTTGATCTCACTGGTCTCTCGATACCGCAGGCGGAGGAGAAAGGGTTTATGAGGGCGTGTTTCAAGCTACGCCCACCACCACGTCAGCTCATGCCCACCTGGTCGCTTGATAAGGCCTTACCTTTGCTTCAATCGCGCAAATATAATAATGCGCCGGATTTTGATTCATTACTTAAGAATGCTGTGTTCCTGATGGCTTTAGCTACAGGAAATAGGGTCTCTGAGCTGGCGGCGATGAGCAACGAACCTAATTGCCTTAGGTTTAGGAGACTGCACGACAAGGTCCAAATCGCGCCGTCCCCCACATTTATTGCTAAGAATGAGCACTCTGATCATGTTTTCTCAGAATTTTCTGTTCCGGCGTTAAAACGCGGACACACTCATCATATTTTATGTCCAGTGGAGGCCTTAGTTACTGTAAGTTTATGAGGGCAGCTCACCCTCGACAACCAGGCTTTCTGTGGGTGAACCAGGCAGGTAATCGTGTTACTAGGAGAAAATTGGCTTCTCTGTTGTTGTTGTTGTTCCCCAAGCTGCCTGGCCGAACAGCCCCAAGGCCCCGAGCAATTCAAAGGCCATAACCGAGTGCCCCCACAGAACCCTCCCCGCCGACCACAATAAAGCCTGGGTGACCGAAGCCACTCCATGGCGGGGGGCTGAGGAGGGTGCGGAAACGCCCGGGAAACCAAAGCCCCACCCAGGGCCCTGTGCCCCTCAGCAATTATGAAGAGAAAGTTGAGGGGCAAGGGAAAAATGTGACGCTTTGGCTTCCAATCTTGGTAGATTGGGAGGTCAATCCACGGAAGAGACGCCGTCACTCGAGATCTAGAAAATATATAAGTTAAAGGAAAAGTCAGAGTAAGCTATGGGTATGGCAGAGATTGCTCAGCTCTCACTCTGATAGACCAGCCCATCACCATTGGCTTCTCTGTTAGTAGATGTTATTAAAGAAAGTAATCCCGGCATAGTGGGCAGGTCCCACGACATCAGGAAGTGGGCCGTCTCTCTTAGATTTTTACAAAATTTCTCTATAGAAGACATTGCCAACACTCAATTGTGGGCATCCAACCATACTTTCCTAACACGATACCTGTCGGTCGCTCTGGACAAGCCAAAACGTACCTGTGTAGCTTTACGACAGAAGGTCTCGTAGGCTCTGTGCTATTATTATTAAGGTTAAGGTGAGAAAAAGGGGGGGGGGGGTGTGCTGAATAGTCCAAAGCCCCACTAGGACCCCTTCCGCCGGAGATTGTGATAAATCACGAGCTGTGATCGAACTGGGATGATGGTTCAAAAATTTTAATTTTTAAGAAATATATCATAGTTGCAACTATATAGGATTACCAGAATGTACAAACATATAATATACACTGTACAAATATTGTTAAGGTTAGAACAATATTCCAAAGACTTTATAGTTGTAGTTAGGGACACAAAGATGTTCCCGGATTATCATGTATAGATCTTATGGTAAAAGATCTGGTCATGAGCAAGCAGACTTTCTTTGAAGTCACGCACTGCTTGCAATCTTTCATATTTTTATATTATTTATGGTTTGTATACAATAAAACTTAAAAATTTTATACGGCTTATTTTTGTCCTGAGGTTAGGGTATTGTCACGAATCTCCCCCTCCAGTCTTGGTACTCAGGCAATATCGTCAATGATGAAGGGGCCACTATTAAATTATAGGTTTGATTCCCAGAGGGAAGAAATGAAAACCTAATATTTAGTAGGGCCCCGTAATCATTGACGATGCATGGCCCTCCCATCCATCCCCTTCCCATTCGTTGATTGCTAGTTGTATCTTGATATATCATTGAAGAAAGTCATGGCCGCAAGGGAGCCTGCGCCTGGGTGCTGCGCACAAGAAATCCCCGCATGGAAAGCCATAATATAACAGATATTAAGTTAAAATTTCTTTTTTATTTTCTACGAAGTTTTTTTCTGTAGGGTACCCGATCATAAGGACGATTCCATAAGAGAATTAAGCGTGCACTTATGAGGAGTACTCCCTGACCCTTCTGCGCGGGAGATTCAAAACTGCTGCCGCGGGTGTTGAAGGGAGACTATTATATTAATAGGCAATATCGTCAATGATTACAGGGCCCTACTAAATATTAGGTTTTCATTTCTTCCCTCCGGGAATCAAACCTATAATCTTCACACTGCTTGACAAAACTATTTCCCTACTATTCCTCAAGATGTCCTTTAACCCTTATTTAGCGGGGTCGGACTTAAGTCCGATACGAGAAAATTGGACTAAATGGCGGGGTCGGACTTAAGTCCGTGGGCGTATTCCCGCCCTAATTTTGGTGGAAAGCGAAACTTGGTGGTCAGGCGGTGTACTACAAGGGCCCACCCACACATCTCCACTGCGTGACCGTGACTAAGTGACCCTCAAGCAGCCATAATGGAAGGTCAAGATTTGCCCGTGTTCGATTCGGTGGCCGCCAATCCCTAGTGCGTCGCGCCACCCTACTAACCACGCCCGGCTCACCACCCAGAAACTAGATATCATGCTGAACTCTTCAGAACTTTCTAATAAGCTGTTGGATGAAACCGTCGAAGGTCTGGGTGAGAGTTTTGGTAGTGTGGATGACTCGGAAGACGAAAATAACCCGATCATAGGCTTTCACCCCAAGCATAATTTGCGTGGGGTGGATGTTGTGGTTGATATTGGACAGACCCTTGAGCAAATTGGAGACGTTCCTGACGAAGAACATACTGGTGTGGGTGTTGGTAAGTACAATTTATATTTTATAATTGCTTGAAAATGTGATTGCAAGCATTTTATCACCTTACGAGCGGCTGGTGGAGTATATTTCACTGTGCTGCCCAGCGGGGTTTTTTTTTAACCCTAAATGGGGTTGTTCCGTACTCTTTTTCATGCATAAACAAGACCCAGAGCGTAATACAAGTATGTATCCTGAAAGTGCGTAAATTGAGCTTTCCAATGACATCCGAACCATCCTTTTACGATCACTGGTTGTCTTTCAACGATCGTAAAACACGAGTGAAAAAACCCTAAAATACGGTAATTTCCTTATAGAATTCCCTGTGTGGCGAGCGGTCTTGAGGTAATTTATGCTCCTAATCACCGCTCCGCTCTCTCTCAGAGCACATTACGTCCTCAAAATTGCACTCTACAAGAAATTTCCTTTGCATTTATAGCGTATTATTTGCAGGCGTTCGGTAAATTTCTTACGGTAATACAAACAACCAAAGATTGAATATTTGTGCTTGACATTATATGATTGTGGAGAACAGATGTAGGCCTACCGTATATATTATGTTTTCATATATTATATGATACATGTGTAACATTTTTATATTATCACTACTCTCTCTCTCTCTCTCTCTGTCTCACTCTCTTTGTTTGTACTCCTTTGTCCTCTCTTTGTCTGATGTAGGCCAGGGCACACCCCTAACTAATCTCTTCCCTCCCAGGGGAAATCACACCTAGCAGATGTTTTTGACCTCCCCTCTCTCTCTGTCTGTCTTCCTCTCTGGGTCTACCTATACTGCATGTGACATTGAAATTGCTTGAGAGTTTGATTGCAAGCATTTTATAGCGTATTATTTGCAGGCGTTCGGTAAATTTCTCACGATAACCAGGGTGTATGGTACATTTCTCACGATAATACAAGCAACAACGAAGCTTGTCGAAGATTGTGGTCTACAATATACCTTTTTATAATTGCATGTGACCTTGTAATTGCTTGAAAGTTTGATTGCAAGCATTTTATAGCGTATTATTTCAGGCGTTCAATAAATTTGATAAATATATCAAAATAAGTCCTGTGGGACTATGAAATAGCTATTATTGGACAAGGACAATATTTTGTTCATCCCTCCACTGGAACATCAACAACAATGTCAACAACGTATCGCCGTCGGCAATCGTAAGATTCAGAGTCGTAAAGATTCCAGGACGAGCTCAATAGAAAATGAATGAATGAAATGAATGAGTGTGCAGTACTGCCAATACGTATAGCGACTTCCGCTAGATCTAGAGACCTTTACTTCGATCTAGCAGCAATGACTTACACTGACTTTAGGGGAGGTGTGGTGGAGTGGTCTTGCCACTGGCCTGGTAATCCAAAGGTCCCGGGTTCAAATCCCGATGTATCAATGGGAAGATATTATTGGGATGGAATTTGAGCTGTACCTAGTATCAGTGCATTACCACAAGCCCACCGAAACGTCAATAAAATACCCTCATTGTTCCCTGATTAAATAGCAGTGTATGAATATTCCCATATTCAAAATATGCTATAGGGGTGCAATGCCTGGTGAGTTATCTGCTCAACAGGTGGCGTTGTGTGTGTGTAAGTGTGAGAGTCCGAGTGTAGCGGGTGAGACAGTGAAGCACGGGAACGAGATGGCTTCAGAGATGGGGTCGTTTCGGGCCATGAGTGAGCACAATGCCTCATGTGAAGGCAAGATGGCAGGTGCTCGTTGTACTCTACGTGCTTCACATGTCTCACTCCCTAGACTGGAACAAGACCTCACGGGCTTCACTGTTCATTGTAAAACGGTGAATGTTAAGGCTCTCAGCCTATGCCCGAGAGGAAGTAAGTTGAAATATAGAAAAAAAAAAAAAAAAAAAAAAAACTAGCGGTTTTGTTTTGAAATTTCAGAACAATTTCGAAGTGATATTATATGGATTTTGCCAATTCATATTTCTAGTGGTATTTATCATGTCTTACATCTAACAATATATACTAGCGGATTTAATTTCAATTGGTAACCCTCCCGCTCTAGTCGGCTCCAAGAAAATCGATAATGGTGGCACTTTAGTAAACAGGTGATAAACAAAACCGCATGCGGATCGGTTTGGTGTATCGGTATTATGGTAAGTTGGCTACCTACTATTGTTTATACGATATAGTAAGTAATGATAAGTAAATTATTATATATTATATATAAAACAAAAACAAAATTCATGCAAAGCAAGCGAAACAGAGAGGAGAGAGAGAGAGAGAGAATGCAGAAACTGAACTGAAGAAAGAGTGAAAAAGATATAATCATACAGAAATATTACAAGCAAATAAATGAAATGGAGGGATTAGTTAGAGAAAATAATAATGAGAAATACATAATACGGATGAGGAAGAGGGAAAGCGAGCGAGCCAGAGAGAGAGAGAGAGAGAGAGAGACAGGAAGAGTGAGAGAGATTAGAGAAAATAGAGAGATTGCAAGCATTTTATAGCGTATTATTTGCAGGCGTTCAGTAAATTTCTTACGGTAATACAAACAATGAAAGATTGAATATTTGTGCTTGGCATTATATGATTGTGGGGAACAGATGTAGGCCTACCGTATATATTATTTTTTCATATATATATGATACATATGTAACATTGTTATATTATCACGACACTCTCTCTCTCTCTTGTCTCTTCCTCTCTGGGTCGGTTACCTATAGCCTACATTTATAATTGCATGTGACCTTGAAATTGCTTGAGAGTTTGATTGCAAGCATTTTATAGCGTATTATTTGCAGGCGTTCAGTAAATTTCTTACGGTAATACAAACAACCAAACCACGAAAGATTGAATATTTGTGCTGCACATCCCTCATACGAAATACCATTCCCACCGTATAGAGAGAATACAGAAACTGAACTGAAGACAGAGTGAAAAAGATATAATAATACAGAAATATTACAAGCAAATAAATGAAATAGAGGGATTAGTTAGAGAAAATAATAATGAGAAATACATAATACGGATGAGGAAGAGAGAAAGCGAGCACAAGAGAGGGAAAGCGAGCGAGCCAGAGAGACAGACAGACAGGAGGAGTGAGAGAGATTAGAGAAAATAATAATGAGAATTACATATACGGATGAGGAAGAGAGAGAGGGAAAGCGAGCAAGCCAGAGAGAGAGAGAAAGAGAAACAGACAGACAGACAGGAGAGAGAGAGAGAGAGAATACAGAAATAAGGAGAAATAAGAGAAAAATAAGACCGATTACCGAAGGAATACTAGACGCGCGAGAGGCCGAAGTCAGGCCAAAGCGAACGCAACCGAACGCGCCTGGGAAATAGACCAAAAAGTACCTCCTCTTCCTCACCTCTTCCCACCCTCCACACTCATTCATAACATCCATTCATAGACTTATATGGGGAGACGAAGAGTTGCTCTTTCCAAAAATGATCATTTCGTTCGCATTGGAGCCATAGTAACGGCGCTAGGGCGAGTGAAATTGAGCGAATATTTCGGGATTATGCCCGCTGAGCGGTACAGTGTAAAATACCTGACCACCCGCTAAATAAGGGTTAATCCCCTACAAA
The DNA here is from genome assembly GCA_032716605.1 of Paralithodes platypus. Lineage (NCBI taxonomy): Eukaryota > Metazoa > Arthropoda > Malacostraca > Decapoda > Lithodidae > Paralithodes > Paralithodes platypus. The sequence goes on along the minus strand of CM064577.1, from coordinate 45,147,495 downwards.
GTAATAGGACCGAGGGTTGTATTTATTTTCTCTCCCCTTACAGTAATAAGATATAACATAAACTATTCCCTTTTACAAGTTCAAATCACCTTTATCATATTATACATACTGTAGTTTATACCTCATTTAACAATTACATTACAAAGACCGTACTACTAAGCTATCATTTGGTAACGTGACTCGCAATTAATAACTCAACAGGTGTTCTCTCACCTATTCAATATAAAAAATATAAAGACTAACTCAAACAGGTATCTCATTACCCTTACAAAATTACTATGCTTTGTCCTTCAAGTCACTAATCATTAATCTTCTTAAAACTAAATGGCTAGATATTTACGCGCAATCGAAAGCATGCTGTCGACGAGGTGAATATCTAATTAATACAGTTGGTTTACTTTTAACAAAAAGAGTACTTCATAGTTATGGGCTAATGCCGTTGCCTAACTATTTCTATAGCTAATTATAACCTAAGTATCAATTACTAAACCTTTTGAAGTTATCCAATAACTCTCACTTACAGTTTAGGTATTCTCTATCTTACTTAATTTCCTAGACGATCCTATACTAACATAGGCTAATAGGCTTGTCGCCTTTGCTAACAATCTGGCTAATAGGCTTGTCGCCTTTGCTAACAATCACAGCTATATCTCACAACACGTCATCCCTTTATTGCATCTACTGTCTAGTCAAAATTCTCTTTAATTGTTCTATAAGAACAAATCATATTTTATAGCTGGAACACCCCTGGTAGCCTTAGCATTGGTCTCCTTCAATAATATTGGTTAGTTGTCTTCTTGTTGACTTCACAGCTTCAGAACTGGCCAGTAAATCTTCTCCATTCTCTTCTTTCCTTCCTTTACTTGGTAACCATCTCGAACTGCTCGGCTAAAGGTATGTAAGCCAACTATGTCTCTGCGGGCATCAGTATACTGGTGGTGTATCTGAGCCGTGGTGGTGCTAGGAGGTTGGAGCCCTGGAACAGACTTAGTGGTTCTTCCCAGAGTGCCAAGGGTAAGGCCTGGGTCGCTTGTGCCGGGAGAGGTCAGCTTTGCTCCCTTCCAGTGCCAAGGGGTGAATGTCTGCTGCTGCCTTAACGCCCTCCTTATATACCCCTCACCCGCGGCTTGGCGCTCTCTGATTGGTCGAGCCGCCCGCCCGGGAGGAGTTTCCATAACCCGTTCGCTTTGAAGTTAATATTTCCTCTCCTGCTCTAGCCTATCTTCTAGATATTCCCCTGGTAGTTTATTAGAGATATCCTTTAGTGGCTGACGGGAGTAAAAAGGTTGCACCGTGGTGTTAGGGCATCTACTACCAGGATAGAATATGCGTGAATAAACTGGGAGCGAATTTACTGGAGAGGACGAGTGGGAACATACAGCTTCCTTAAATTGATGTGTCAATGGCGGCTCCTGATTGGACGAGAGCAAGGGCGTGGCACTGTGATCTTTTTGGTATGTGATTAAAGGTACATCTTGTCTCTTTAACTGGACGAATCCCGCCCCCTGATTGGTGGACGGGATTATTCCTTTATCATCTCGAACAAGGCAAGCACCTGATCACCTCTCCTCGAAAGTTGTGTTGTTGTTGTTGTTGTTGTTGGCGTTGGCGTTGGTGTTCCCTAAGCTGCCTGGCCGAACAGCCCCGAGTCCCTAAGGAAGGCCATTGCCACGGTCGGGCTCTCCCACAGAGCTCTCAAGGAGTGTAGATTGTGTTGTTGGCATTAGTGGTTGTGTGAAATGCAGTCTTCTATGATGTGTTTAATGGTATGGGGTGCTGTGTTACAACTCGGGCAGGTGTCGACGACGGAGTCATCCAGTCTCTTCTGATAGCTCAGTAAAGCTCGATGGTGTCCGCATCTTAGCCTGGCCAGGGGCAGGTGGACTCTGTCCTCGCAAGGGGATTCAGAAGGATGGATTTCGGGAGGTCGTGCCCGCAGCTGCGTGTTGTCTATGAGTGAGTGGATGGAACGGCGAGAGATATGAGTATGGATGTGGTTTTGGAAGCTGGTTTGGGGTGGGCAGGGAGGGAGAGAAGATACTATTTGTATGTGGTACCGTGTGCTGGGTGTTGTTTTGATGTTTCTTGGTGTCTGTGGGTGTGTTGCCATGTAGTGTAGTGGGTGGTGTTGGTTCGTGGAGGCTGCTGTCAGGAATTGAGTGCCTCTTATGTCCAGATGGTCTTTGACTTTGAGGACTCTGGTTTCTTGATGTAGGTGATCTGTAGGTATAGTAGCTGTGCAGCCAGTGATGATTTTTTAGGGCTTCTATTTTGAATAGTCTGTAAGGTTGTTGTTGTTGTTCCCCAGGATGCCTTGCCGAACAGTCCAAAAGGCCCCGAACAAGGCCAAGGCCATAACCGAACGCCCCCACAGAACCCTCCCTGCCTACCAGATTCCGAAGGTTAATAGCGAGGTCGGTCCTTAGAGATCTGTGCCCCATAAAATGTGCTTTCCTTTCACTTAAACATTAAGCTATTCGGTGTGCAGTTGGATTTGAGTACGAGTACATGATTAGATTGATATCCAGTATTCGATAAATGGATATAAAATTGCAGTCATGTACTTAGCCTTTAACTGTCTTGATGGTGTAATGGTTAGAGTATTTAAGATCTATATGTGGTAACCCAGGTTCGAATCCCGGTAGGATCACATGCTTTCATTAATTTCATTGGTAGGTGTTTGGTGTTGGGAGTGAAATAAATACATTTTATTATACAGTACTGTATATATAAATATACGCTACGGGCCGTGGCATGGTCAGTCGTGTGTCTGACTGCTGATCGAAGGGTCTGCAGTTCGATCCCACGCAGTATGCAGTGCCATTCGTAGACAGTAAGAGTTTGTGCAGCTCGGTCTAGCAGTTTCTGGAAAATGTCCAGTTAAGTCCCTGTAATAAGGGCATGCCTAAGCCCTGTCAATCAAGGAGTGTGCGGTGTTATTAACTGTTATCATTATAGTTTATGTATATAATTATACACGGTAGTATTTTCTATTGACCTAAGCAACCAGTCTCCACATCAGTGGATTCAGTAGCCCTCTCATCACATATTTTTTCAAAGATCCTTTATAATCTTTAATATTGTAGAGTCTCAACGTTTCCCAACCAGGGTTCCCCGGAATGCTGGGGCATTGAGAGAGAAGATGTACTGATATAAACACCATAGTAAAACCATTCTCTTATACACAAGTCATACCGGGTAAGAGTGAAATTTGTAGATGTGTGAATAAATATATATTTAGTAATGGTTCTCTCCGTCAATGACGTGAGAGCCTTATATATATAAGGGCTCCCCGGAGACCCCCGTGATGGTCCCGGAGAAAGCATAACGCGACCCAAATATATAAAAAGTACATCCTAGGGTGAAACCGTTTACTTAGTTCCTAGGGAATGTCATTAAAAAAGGTAACCATTAGAAAAAGAAAGAAATTTTTTATGAGTAAAGATTCGAAACTATGAATGTTGTCTTACTAAATCAACTAGTGCGACATTATACAGTCCTTCCCTTGCACGCGTCCCCCAGCTGGTCACGCTGGGTTTATACGTCCTTCTTGTGGTCGCGTCCCGTGCGACAGGTTGGACTAAATTTGTGCTCTCAGGATGTGCTACTTTTCATCTTTAGACATTTCCTGCTGCCTCTTCTGGGAAGTATATGTTACTATTATAGTAAGGAGCTGTCATAGATATGTATGTATATTGAACATTTCCAGAGAGCTGACGACTTCCACGGGACGCGCCACATGCTACGACCATTATTATTATATGAATATTATTTTTATTTTCTGTACAGTATTTCTTATCTTTTTCCTCTTTATATTATTACATTATGTTATGTAAGTCAGGTTAGTTAGAATGCCTCTATTTCAGTTTTTAGGCTTCGTTAGTTTAGCTAGCGGATGCCAGTTTTAGGGATAGGCTAGGCCTTTGCCTTTTTTCCATCAATGCTTTATAAGCTCCGAAATTCAATATTCTTAATTCTAACTAGCCTATCCATTCTTATAATTTTTTCAATTAATCGTTGATGCTATTCATTTCAACTTTTCTTGCTGATAGCCTAACTTTTTCTCTGAACGTTCAACGTCGCGCTTCGATAAAATTGTTTAATGGCGATCTAGCGGCTATCACATTTTCTTTTATTTCTTATCGAAAATTCCAGATGCTTCGAATTTCATCCTTTTGATGTTTTTGTGAGATTGAGCGTTTCTCTTTACATTTTAATAAGGTTTTTATGAAATATTTTCCTTTTGCACTGTATATAAACAATTTATTAGACTTTTTTGTCATACGTCTTCATAGTCTATATACCTTCCAGGTTTTCTGTCTTGTTGCAGAGCGGATAAATTTTATTCTTTTATGATACTTTTGCCTGTGATTATTTTTTATACTTGCCACCATAGCCTCCCTTTTCAAAAAATATGATTTTAAGCTACGAACCAACCTTCAGTTGGGCCCCTTTTTAGAGTCTCACTCCGGTCCTTTTTAGGTCGGTTAGTGTTAGACTGGGCTTAATTATATCTCCGGTCACTAGGAGATCCCTGTGTACTATTTGAAGTCCGGGGGGTAGCAGAGTATAGGCGGAGGTTGGGGGCCTCATTTGTATATCTTTTATTTGTGCCTACTCTGCCGGAGTTCTCTAGTTTATATCTACGAGGCTCCGGGTATTTTTACCTACCATTTTGCTTTTACTACAAGGTGCTTTTGTCATACACCTCACCCCTTTCTTCCACTCGGAGTTTTTTCCGGTGGTACACTGTCCTAGCCTTATCTCCGGGGCTCCAGAGTTAAGAACCTGTTCCCTCACCAGTTTTTATTAACTCCGGTTCACAAACACCGAGTGCTACCTACTATAGCTCCGAGTGCATTTATGTCAAAATTCATATTTTACTCTGGTTCACTACAGACAGTATCTCCGAGTACTCTAACCCTTAAAGAGAATACATACTCCGGTTTCCATATACCGAGTTGTATACCACTCTAACTCCTGATGTGGCGGCGTCTACGCCGTGGGGCCACCTCCCGAGGCTGCCAACCGCGGATGGCTGCCGACCCTCCACGGCCGAAGACAAAATCAACGACCAGTGGAGGAAAACCGGATGCCGGCCGCGGGGAGCAGTTTCGGGAGCCAAACCGTCACAACCATCCCCTGCCCCCTCCCTGGGGGCACGGGTCCTTGGAGCGGCTTCGGTCGCGCCGGGAATTTCCACACCTCTCACACACATCACACATCACACAGTTTTTCCTACACCGAGAAATGACTCTCCGGCTGTCATTTCTCGAAGACTTCTTCTAGCCGGAGACATTGAGAGCAACCCAGGACCCACGTACACATACATATGTCCAACTTGCTCAAAACCCATCACTTCGAGTCGCCATACTAAGGGTTCAGTTCTCTGCAATTCATGCGGGAACTGGACCCACTTCACCTGCACAACACTTGCCTCCAAGAAACACTACACAAACACCTGGACCTGTTCCTCATGCCCCTCCCTCTCCCAGTCAAATCCCTCACCTAAAACCCGTCCACCTCTCCTCCCCAGCCCACCTAACCTTCCCATATCATCCACTCCCCCCCCTAAAACCCGTCCACCTCTCCTCCCTAACCCACCTAACCTTCCCATACCATCCACATCCTCAACTCAACACACCACACCCCATCCTAATCCATTCCAACCCCCATCTCCTGCTCCCCAATCCCCACCCCCACCTCACCCATCCCAACCCCCAGCCCCTCCCACACCCCCACCCCCACCCCATCCTCGTGCAGCAGCACCCAACATACATCGTGCACATAACATTAACATTCTTCAACTGAACATAGATGGCATCAACACAAAGAAACACGAACTCTCACACTTCATCAAACAACACAACATACACATTGCCATCTTACAAGAAACAAAACTCCGCACAACACAAAAAACACCCACATTTCATAATTTCACCACCATCAGACAAGACCGGGCTGTCGGCGGGGGCGGTGGACTCATCACCCTGGTACACAAAGAAATATCATACATAGTAACCAGTGTACAAACCAAATCCCTCCTCCCCCCAAATGATAACACAACAGAAATACAATCAATTAAAATACGCACTGGCAACAACTCCAACATAACCATCATAAACACATACATCCCTCCCCAAACATCCCCTACAGTACCAAATGAATACAGACCACACTTACAACACATCACAAACACCCCACACATCATCCTGGGTGGTGACTTCAACGCCAAGACGTCGGCCTGGTTTGTCGACAACCCCGACACAGACAGAGGGCTGGTACTACAAAACCAAACCAAACCGATAACCTCATCATCCTTAACGACATCCATCAACATACCCATATTCCTCACCAAGCCCTCTATAACCCATCATCTCCTGACATCACCTTTTGCTCCCCAGAACTCGCCCCCACAACATCCTGGAGGGTGGTCAGAACCTTAGGCTCTGACCACCTCCCGATCATTATCACCACCAAAACCAGACTCACCCCAGCTAGCCACAAACACACATACACCAATTATAAAAGAGCTAACTGGGAAGCATTCACAAATGAGACAGAACAACACTTCACAACTCTAAACAGTACACCCATCACTAACATCAACAATGCTGTACACATACTCAATAAAACTATCCAAAACGCTGACAAGAAACACATTCCAAGAGGTAACAGGAAAAGACACAACCCCAACTTCACACCAGAAATTCAAAACCTCATCAGACAACGCGACATACTGAAACACTCCCCAGCACCCCACACACAAGACATCACACAACAAATTCAAGCACTCAACACCCAAACTAACAACAAAATACAAGAACAACAAAAACTAAATTGGAATAACTTCCTACAAACACTTGATCACAAAACAAACCCCAAAAAACTCTACAAAACACTAAACAGCATCACACTTTCCAACAGCAACACAACACAATCACATGCTGCAATCACAACAACAGACTCTACTCCTTCATGTAAACAACAAGCAAACACTCTCATCAATCACTTTTCACATGTCAGCCACCTAAAACCTCACAAAGACGACCGACGTGTCATCCGACGTAAGAGACAATTCCCCACAGACCCTGACTATACACCCTTCACCAATCACCAGACAAAGCATATCATCAACAATCTCAAGCACTCACCGCCCTGTGGCCTAGACAACATAAGCAACATACACCTCAGACACCTGGGACCACAAGGCATACAAGCACTCACTAACATATCAAACTACAGCTATTCACACAACACAATACCAGACATTTGGGAGCATGGTATCATCATCACATTCCCCAAACCCAACAAAGACCCACGCTACCCTCCTCGCACCGCCCCATCACACTTCTTTGCTCCCCCTCCAAAGTCATGGAACGCCTAGTATTACAACTAATTACACCTGACCTACCCCTAGCTCCAACACAACATGGCTTTAGGCCACTGCACTCCACAAACACTCTTCTCACAGACCTTACACAAAGAGCTTTCGACGGCATCAACTCAGCTAGACCACCACACAGATCACTATTAGCCACACTCGACATTAGTAAAGCCTTCGATGCCATCCCCCGCCACAACCTAACAAACAAAATCTACAACACAAACATGCACAACAACACAAAAAGGTGGCTGGCCAACTTCCTAGCAGGCAGATGTGCACACGTATCTTTTGCCGGTCAGTCATCTAAAATCAGAAACTTTCCAAACGGAGTCCCACAAGGATCCGTCCTATCGCCCGCACTCTTCAATCTGTACATGCACGATATAACTACACCCAATACGCCCCAAATAAACTTAGCCTCCTATGCAGATGACATAACACTCACATGCACACACCATGACCCAAAAAGAGCAACAGATCTCCTTCAACCCTATCTCAACACACTACATGGTTGGTGCACTACAAACAGACTTAATCTAGCCCCAGCCAAATCCACCGCAACCCTGCTCACAAGTTGGACAGGAGAACACGAATACATCCCTCAACTCACCATAAACAACACACCCCTAACACATACACACACACCCAAAATCCTAGGAGTAACATATGATACTCATATGACATTCAAACAGCACACCACAAACATTAAAAAGAACTGACACCCAGACTTAACGCCCTCAGGTCACTTGCTCACACAAAATTTGGACACAACAAAGAAACTACCACCACAGTATATAAAATACATAAGACCAGTGATGGAATACGCAAGCCCAGCCTGGGCTTCTAACCTAGCTGAAACACATCATAAGACCTTACAGACTATTCAAAACAAAGCCCTGAAGATCATTACAGGCTGCACAGCTACTTCACCCACAGATCACCTACATCAAGAAACCAAAATTCTCAAGTCAAAGACCATCTGGACATGAGAGGCACTCAATTCCTGGCAGCAGCCTCCACGAACCAAGACCACCCACTAAACTACATGGCAACACACCCACAGACACCAAGAAATATCAAAACAACACCCAGCACACGGTATCACACACAATTATTGTCCTCTCTCCCTCCCTGCCCACCCCGAACCAACTTCCAGAAGCACATCCATACTCATATCTCTCACCGATCCATCCACTCACTCACAGACAACACGCAACTGCATGCCCGAAATCCATCCTTCCGAAATCCATCCATCCGAATCCTCCTTTCCTCGCGAGGACAGAGTCCACCTGGCCAGGCTGAGATGCGGACACCATCCAGCTCTCCTGAGCTATCAGAAGAGACTGGATGACTCCGTTGTCGACGCCTGCCCGGGATGTAACACAGCACCCCATACCATTAAACACATCATAGAAGACTGCATTTCACACAACCACTTATGCCAACAACACAATCTACACTCAATGAGAGCTCTGTGGGAAAGCCCGATCGTGGCCATGGCCTTTCTCAGGGACTCGGGGCTGTTCGGCCAGGCAGCTTAGGGAACAACAACAACAACAACTCCGGGTATTCAACAAAAGCGTCTTAACTCCGGTTCTCAAACACCGAGTTCTACCAACATATCTCCGAGTATCCCTTAGCGAGAACATATCTCCGGTTCCTATATAACTTCTAACTCCGGGTATACAACAATAGTGACTTCACTCGGAGTCCCAGAAAACTCTGAGTAGTCTAATATTGTCAATTAATTCCGGTTCCCAGACACCGAGTTCTGTCAACCAACTCCGGGTATTCAAACGATATTAACTTATTTCCGGTTCCAAACACCGAGTTATACCAATAGGCCTACCGAGTCCTACTAGCACACTCCAGGTAGGCCTATTCAATTATTATTCAAGTTGGCAGTCCTAGATGACGAAGTTCAAATTGGTAATTAACCTCTTAAGTGCGCATGGGGGTAATTAGACACCTCTGCCTGTGCGCATGTATTTGAGCTGTTTCCATCACTAAAATATTAATTTTACCATAAATAGCATTAATACTTATCCATATGCGCCTATTATAGGTTGATTATAAAGGTATTAACCTGTTACAACAATAAAACGAGTGAAAACAGCGTTTGGATGGTCAAAATCGGCGATACAGGCCGTGAGTTACATAATGTATGGGTGAGGCAACCTCCTTTCCCGCCAATTTCCCCCAAGGCCACTGAGACACTGTCGATCGATACTCTCTCTCTCTTGCACTCGCTTGCTAACAGTGATGACAATGCCCTGCTTGCAACTCGCTAATGTTAGCATGAAAATATACCTCAGAATAAGGGAATAACAGGGAAAATAGGTGATAACTGAAGGAGGGGAGGAAAGTGGGGAAGGAGGGGAGGAAAGTGGGGAAGGAGGGGAGGTAGAGGAGTGATAGTTTTCATGGCCCAGGGGCAAATTTTTTTTTTTTTTTTTTTTCTTCTATGTTTAAAATTTATTTATTTTTTCTCTGACTCTTAACCCTTAATTAGCGGCGAGACACATAAGTCGAGTTAAATAAAGCTGGACTATGTGGCGGTGCTCGACATATATCGTGTGGCAATTTCAGCACGTAATGTTGCTGAGAGAGAGAGACAAGTGGTGGCAGGAGAGTAGCGAGTGTATGACTGCTCCAGACCACCGCGGCGAACCTACTGACACGAATCCCACCTCCTCCCTCCCTCTCTCACTCGCTATATACGGAATTGTATGGGGAAAGTGCCTAATTACATGCTTTTTGCACTCGCGTTGCACGGTTATTGCAAGAAAACTAGCCATCATAAAAGGATCGTTATGGTGTCATTCGAAAGCTCTGTTTATGCCCTTTCAGGGATAGATACTTGTTTTACGTTCTGGGTCTTATTTAAGCATGAAAATGATCACGTAAACAGCCCTATTTTGGCTAAAAACACCCCGCTGGGCGGTACATATAAATAAACCGCATAGGCCGCTCGTAATGTGTTAAAAGTCTTCCCGCAGTCCGCCGGGGGAACTCTTAAGAGTCTTCCCGCAGTTCCCGGGTTAATAGAATCACCTTCAAGAACTTTTTACAATACTTGTATATGCTTAGTATAGTACTAGAGATAACTCAATTTTAACAAAGTCCCGAGTAAAACTTCATTCACTCAGTATTGCTGATAATGTTTATACTCATTCAGAGTGGGACAAAAGGTGCACTAAACTTTCCAACCCTAAATTATGGTACAAGGTTGTAGGATTATTCCTACCCTTTATTAACCACTTCAGACTCATATGATGCAGAGGTTGCCAGATTAGCAATAAGAAATAGAGTTCTCTCACTCTTATAATTACCTCTCCAAAATGAGTTTTCTGCCCACAGCTAACTCAAAGACAACTGCAGAGATTGAAGTAACTAAACTAAAGGTTTGTAAATACCCCTGATGGTAATGAAGGCTTTAAAGTATCCCTAATAGGCTCAAAATTGCGTCATATGTCGGAGAGGGTTAAGAACAGTATTGCAATACCATAGTTACCCTGTTCATTCATGCATAGCCATATAGGTTAGGAGGATTAATAATTTAGCCGTCCGGCTGGCTTAGTTGATAGCGTGCCTGATAACCATCTGGCAGGTCTCGCGTTTCAATCCCCTCTCAGATTGAAAAGTTTTCAGGGATATAGCCGTCGGTTACCATCTCCCCACGAGCAAGGGGGATGGGTAATAGTCAATGGTAGACTATAGAAAGCCAAGCGCTGGTGAATCTTCGAAGGAGGAGAACGGGCGCTATATAAGTAACCTGACGATTTTTATTGTTATTATAATTATTAACTTTTATTCCCAAACAAAGGCGGTACAAAATTAAGAGATATTATCTCTCTTTCCTTAGGCCAAGTATATACATCGACACGGTTAACTCATCACTGGACACTGGTTCTCATCCATTCGTTTTACACAGATTTTACTGTTTTACCTACTATTAGTAGATCAAAAAAATTTGATTTACAAAGAATCCCACAATCTCACTCCTTCAATAAAGGATACTATGATATTGTCGTTCACGTATAACTACTAGTAGTAAATCAATAATTTTGATTCACAAAGATTCCCAGGTTACCACTCCTCCAATAAGGATACTATGGTATAATCAGTATCATTCAAGGCTAACGCTTGACTACTCAACTCGACAATAAACATTTCATATTTTAGGCTCCGGACCAACTCTCGAGTTGGTCAAGGACCCCAATGGAAATACGCCTAACGGCCTTATTGGGCTATACTTAGTTGGAATTATGCAAAGCTGGTACATGTCATATTTGTAACATACAGTACTATGTGGTACCAACTCGGTAAATTGCTAACTGAATAAATAATACTATTATTATTATTAATGATTCATTGAACCTCCCTCCGGTCCCACTTTGGGTCGGCGAGTGTCTGGGTCTGGGGCTCTTTTACATATCTTCGATCACTAGAAGACCACCACATTCTCTCTGAGTCAGTGGTTTTAGCAGAGTAGGCTGAGAGAGGGACCCTCTTAGATATTTATAACATTGCCTTCTCTGCCGGAGTTCCACAAGTCTCATACTAGAGTTCTCCAATTAGATATTTTTCTCTATAATTTATTACGGAATAGGTTTTGTTCGCTCTATTTCCGTCCGAATCTTGAGTCCTCCATACCAGTCCGAGAAGACTATTAGGTACTTAGTAAATTTTCCCCCTGCACCTATGAAACAACACAGAGTTATTCCGTCAGTCATTACCGAGTAATTTCTTTACCCCGAGTCCTCATACTACAAAGAACAACACTGGGAATTAATTTTCCGTCTAGTAATTCCCAAGTAATATTTTCCCCAAGTCCCCACTATAACAGAGGTCACTTCTTTAGGGTCTACTTAACCAGTATAGTAATGATTCATTAGCTTGTTTTCCTTACGCCTCAGCACAACATGCTAGAGTTCTGGGTATCCCTAGCACCAACCATTCCTTTTAATAAATTGTTCGACTAGGGTCTGTTTTAAAAAACCTGACAGAACCGATACAGTCAATTGCTATCTTACCTTTACACAACTGGTTGTTCCGGTCCCACTTTGGGTCGCCTAACACTTAGTCCGGAGCTCTAATAACGACACCTCCAGTCAGTAGGAGTTTCCCGCGTTCTCTATGAGTCTGGGTTGCAGAGGAAGGGAGTCTCTTAGATAACTATTCATTGCCTACTTCACCGGAGTTCCACATTCACATACCAGAATTCTCCAGGTAGATAATTTTATCTCTCCTTTATTACAGAATAACTTTCACGGGGCTCAATCAACCATTTTCCCATACACCTCTTAATCACACAGGGTTATTCTGGCAATTTGGCTGAGTCAGATCCTTGACTCAGTGTCCCCATAATTGACGAGGATATTTCTTAGGAACAAAAGGTTGGGGAAGGACTTTACACTCTCAGATAAACGACCCATAGGCGATTATCCAACCTTTTGGTTTTATTATGTTCTCTCCACCAACATACTTTACTCCTAAACTCGGTTAATGAAATTAACAAACACATGTGGCAGTCCGGGGATTCGAACCTAGGCTGCTCACACTGAAAATCACCACACTTATGCATTGCACCACAAAGACAGTTTTACAAGATAACTCACTCACACTAATGAGGAGTAGCAGATCCTATTCATGACACATACTCTAGGGCAACATTATCACACATAAGAGAAGTCTATCTTTGCAAAACCCTTCGGACAGTAGGAGAGGTCAGAACAGCCCTTTTCATGACGTCCAAAGCACGTCAAGACCTCCGTATCTTTCTATCTAAAAAACTCTGCCCAAAGACATCAAGACTAGAATCTTGATCTCTCCATCTATTCTAACAGATTAACAACCACAAAGGTTTGGTCTGAAGTATCAGCACTACTTTTTATAACCGTCTCTAAGGTTCTCTCGTGTTAACTTTATTAGATTCAGATCTCAACGACACTCAACAGGCCACAGTAGTCGGGACAGACTGGTTAATTCATCCCCAGACAACAAGTTAGACAGACTCAGACACACCAACAACGACAGTCTGACCTTTCAAGAGCACATACCGGTTCAAGGACCTAACTTAGTTCATCTTAGCCTTGCATCACATTATATCGCAAGGCACAACCGATTCTTTCCAGGCCAGTTACACAGCATGACCGAAAGGACCTTGGTCCAGACATTTAATAAAGCATAGTCTGTTTTGGGACTGGGAGAGACGACCGTTCTTTCGTAAGTACGTATACAACGTCTCATACCAGTAAAGGTGCCAACACTCGTAAAAGCGATGCTGCAGTGAGGAATTCAAGTGAACATTCCTCCCACATCAAAAGTTTTCTGTCTCACTTAGTTCTAGTACCAAAACGAGATAACCTACAGTTCAGACCAGTCATAGAATTATCAATCCTCAATAAGTTTATGGTAAACCACTTTTTCGTGATGATAACAATACACCAAATATCACAGCCCTACGTCTGAATAGTAAAGTGGGAACCCTAGGTTTACCTCAGTTGGGAAACCCTATCACACAACATTCAACATCAAATACTTGACTACTACAAGTATGCAAGACAGTACATACAAAAAACAATTCCAAACGGCTGTGGGAATCGTTAACCCTCTCACGACCATATGATGCAGAGGTTGCCAGATTAGCAATAAGAAATAGAGTTCTCTCACTCTTATAATTACCTCTCCAAAATGAGTTTTCTGCCCACAGCTAACTCAAAGACAACTGCAGAGGTTAAAGTAACTAAACTAAAGGTTTCTAAATACCCCTGATGGTAACAAGGCTTTAAAGTATCCCCAATAGGCTCAAAATTGCGTCAAGGACGTGAGAGGGTTAATAGGGTCAAAATATTGGGTTCAGCTACCTGTTCCGTTGGACAAACTTCGCCTGAATCCTTACATCAGGCTAGACAACAGAGCTTTTCCGAGTCAATCAATCTCGTACCCTAATTACATTCCCTCAGCATTTTATCAGACTTCTAAGCTTCTGGATAAGACCTGAGACCCCTTCCCCGACAGCCCTCTAGTCAGAACCGCCACCATCAGTGGGGGTCGTCTTGGACAAAGCGGGAGCCCCGAGCTGGAGTTACCAATCGTCAGACGGTCGCCAGACACAAAGTCGCTAGACCTCTCTCAATCTCTCACTTAAATACAAAGGAACTAGTTGTCCCTCGATTTTCCTGAAAAATCATGCCCTTGCACTCCAACACAGAGTACAATAATAGCCTTTCACATGGACAACACATCAGCCGTGTCCTGTATCAACAGGCAGGGCCCAACGAAATCTCACACGCCCCTGAGATTGTCGGAGTTAATATTTTTCCTTACTCTTCATTACCATATCACAATTCAAGCAGTTTACCTACCAAGCAAGGCGAATCTGTAGGCGGACACCTTATCTCGGGAGAAGGGTACCCTAGTCGAATAGACAATCACTCAGACGGTATTCCACAACTTGATAAGGCCGTTCCATCCACAGGTAAATCTCGTTATTTCACACCAATCGACAAAATTCCTCCGGCTTCTGACCTTCTGGCACGAGATCCAAGCGAGCGGAACAGATGCGTTCTCAGAGATTTGGAACAAGTGGTTATCGATATACCTCTTTCCTCCTCCGGACACACACGAATATCCAAAGTTTTGCAACATATCCACTTAATTCAGGGTCAAGGGTGCCTTATAACGCCAGTCTGGTCAACACATGTGTAGTTCATTCATCTGTCTCTCGAATGTCCCATTCCAATACCATTTCCAACGTCTTGTTTCCACTTAGAGCGGATTAGCAACCTACAGACTGATCTACATTTAGCTTTATGGATATTTTCAAAGTCAAATGGCGGAGTTCTTATGATTAAGCTGTTCACGACAAATTAACCAAACAGTTTACGCCTTCCACTATTAAACAGTAGGAATTACATCGGAAACAATTTACCACGTAGATTGTAGAGTCTGTCCAACACATAGCTTCAGTCAGTTTATTTTTAAAGTACTTCAATTACTCTTTTGAAGACAAACAACTGTCAATTTACACACTATACAATCAATTCTCAGCCATTAAAGAATCGTTCTTTGATTCCACTGGCTTCCGACTTACCCCTCAACAAGTTCAAAGGAGTTTTTCTTACAACTTGGTTTTAGTTACGAAATATTTTCAAAACCAAATGGCTAAATTCTTATGACCAAGCCGTTCACGACAAATTAACCAAACAATTTACACCTTCCACAATTAGACAGTATGAGTCACATTGGAAACAATTTACAACGTGGATTGTAGAATCCAACCAACAAAGTGCCTCAGTAAGTTTAATTTTAAAGTACTTAAATTACCTTTTCGAAGACAAACACCTATCAGTTAACACACTTCGCAATCACCTCTCAGCCATTAAAGAACCATTCTATGACCTTACTGGCCTTAGACTTCCACCTAAGTATGAAGGAGGTTTTATTACGTCTTTTTTTAAAATTACGAACTCCAGCGAGACAGATTCTACCTCAGTGGTTTCTGGGCAAAGTGTTAAATTTATTAGTGGCCCCTCCATCATTGACGAACATGCCTATTACATAAGGCATCCTCTTCAAACACTAATCCGCCGTAGTTTGAATCTACCGCGCAGAGCATTTAAAAAACTGAGGAGCCTTCATCATGAGCGCACGCGACCTCACTCATGGCTTCAGTCATTATGAATTGGGTTCTCACTACGAAAAAACTTCGTAAAAAATAAAAACAAAAAGAAAATAAGAATAACTATCCAATAAGCTTTCCATCATATCGTGGATGTACTTGTGTGGATTTCTGACCAGACGCTGAATCAGGCGTCATTCCTCCTTCTTTGCTCTGCGCTCAGCCTGCCCGGACGTACCTTTCAGGCTCCGCTGGTTCCGCATTCGTTGCGTCCCTAGTGAGTTTTTTCTCATTTGTTTACTCTAGGATGTATCGAGTAAGGTTAGGATAGGCGTAGCAGGAGTGTCCTGGGCTGGTTGCCCGCAGTGCAGTGTATTTTGGGTCGTATGTATGGGGCATCTATTTCGGATGTACCCTCGTGGTCCTGTTGTGGACTCGTGAACTTTTCACAGTTGTGTTAGTTGGTGATGCAGGCGGCTTTCATTACGCGTTAATTATTGCTGCCTTTTATCCTTCTGATGAGGTAAGCTGTGTGTTTGCTGACGTTCCCAGCGTATTTTTCTTCACTTAGTGAAGTTTTTTCTGGGTCCGTGTCAGGCTTCCCGGGGTGGGAAGTTATCGCTTCGGTGGTGTGTTGGCGGTGGTTCCTGTTGTGATATTCCAGTGTGTGTTTATATTTCAACTATTTTCATGCCGTCTACCTAGGCCTAGCCAGCCGCTCGTAGCTTTGCCACATGTCTAGTGTTATTATTTATTTTATAAATATGCCCTACTGTGTCATGTGTATCCGGGTTTTAGTTGTGTATTGGCTAATTCCTCGGACTATATTTGTTTCCTGGTTTAGTTGTGTATTGGCTAATTCCACGGATTATGTTGTGACCTTGGTTAGTCGTGCGTGTCTCTCCTCGTGTCGTATTGTTCAGATGGTGTCTGTTCAGGGTGGGGTTTGCCTTCCGGCGGGTTTTTCTCGGTTTCACCATGAAAAATCCTGACCGATGAGCAGTGTTGGGCCACACATGGTTTTTAACTCTGGCTGGTTCCCCGGCGTGGGGAGGTGTCTGTGGCTCTCCAGGACTGCGTCTCTGTGGGTGCCTGGTTTCAGGCCTCCTTTAAAATTCCCGGCGGGATGGCTGTACCCATCCTTACATATATATTTAGATATATATAAAGAAACGACGTTCTTGAGAACACTCGTTTTTTATAGGTTTTTCTACCTGGTTTACGACAACCACATGGAAAACCTAGCTGTTGTTTAGGCGTTCCTCCCCGGCGATCTTTTACAAAGAAGTGGGGTCAGGAACTTGTGGGGTTAACTTTTAGACTTCTCACCCGGCGGGTGCACCTGAGCAGGGTGGGATAAAACGACTTAGGTCTCTTATAGTTAACCAATCCATTTGAGTGATACTCTGTGTATCGCTGCCTTTACTCTTACGGCAATTGAAGGATCAGTGAGGTTTAACCAAATCGATTCCCACACCCGGCGGGTGCCCCTAAGTGGAGGAACTAAGGAATTTATAAACAAATTCAATTTCGATTAACCTTAATTGGGTGATACTTTCAGTATTGCCGCCTTCTATTTTTACGACGATCGTTTGGGACAATTCGTTAAAAAATCAGATCTCGTATATTCCTGCCCTGGGCTATTCTACTAAAATATTTCAAGGGCCGGCGTCTTTATGAGGGCGGGCTTTGTTACAAAATTGAATCTTGAGACAGTCACCACCTCCTACAGACTATAAGTGCCATACTGGACCATTATATCAGAGGGTATTCTTCATGTTCTTTAGCTAAGAAGATTTGTTTAGCCTCTTTACACCCAGCCGCGTAGCGAGATGTGTTAGCTGTGTCTTTGCATCCCGTTACCCGGCGGGTTATTAACACTTGTATGCGAACACGTGGGTTAACCTTATGAGCATTAATTCCTGGAAATTTTTCTTTATTTTTCCAGAGCTGAGCTCCGGCGGACCAATACAGACCCGGCGGTAGTTTCCTCACACCAGTCTCTGTCATGGCTAATGTGGCCCCAGTTTTTGCCCTGTGCATTACCCCTACTTGCGCGGGTATCCCAATTTTTGCGCATACCCTTTGCATAAGGTGTGTTAGATGTCTAGACCGTTCAAGGGGTCTCTGGGTTACACTTAATTGTTCATTTTGCTCCCAATTAGCCAATAAAGTCCTGTGTGACAATGACAAGACCGCGGCGGTAGCGTTGAGAGAGGTCAGACAACAAATGTCGGCCTATACTACCATTGTCGCACATAAGTCACTTCAATGTGACAACGTCCCACTTTGGGATAAGTTGCTGTCAGAGCACCCTCCCCCTAAACGTACCTCTAGAGTAACGGGTTTTAAGCCGACAGAGACTAGCCAGGGTTCTGTATCGTCTGTGGATACGTTTAAACGCCCGAGAGAGCCTACTCCCCCGGCAGCCACCTCCTCGTCGCAGGCGAGATCGAGGTCAAGGTCACCCCTCAGACAGCGGTCTTCAAGTCGGGCCTCTTCCCCGGCTAGTAAGAAGTGTAAGACTGAAGCTTCCCCCAGTGGCCATGGTGGTGATTCTTCCAAACCTAGGTCTAGTTCGCGGTCACACCGTAGCCACAAATCCTCCAAAAAGGATTCCCATAAGAAGTCCTCTCGACATTCTACTAAGTCTAGTGCATCTCATCGTACCTCTACACCTGAAAATGTTTCTGTTACAGCCTCAGAGTATAGTGAAGCGCCTGTCCCTAAACAAGATTTACCTATTGATATTTTAACCCTAGAAACGGAAAGTTCAGGAAATTCAATAATTGAGAATGTTTCAGACTCTCAAGAGAGCGTAGGCCAGAGCCTCGGTGTTTGGCGGTTTGCTCAGCCAGGGTCTGACCATCCACGTCCGACTCATACGAGTCACACAGTAGCCGATGTCCACAGGGACGCGGCGACCCCATCCTCTATCCCTGACTTATCTTGGAAACAAGGTACCCCTGCCTCGGCGGGGTCTTCTCAGGAGGATCGGGAGGAACAAGATGAAGTGTCATTAATTTCAGATAGGGAGGGACAAGGGTCAGGCTCAGGCCTGGATGCCGCCCATGATAATACTGATTCACCTGAAAGTTCTGCATCTAACCAGTTTGTTACAGCACAAGAAATTGATGGGTTACTTACTCATGCTCTATCAAAATTCTTTAATCAACAACGAGAAAACCCCACAATGGACTTGGGGGCTCCCTTGACAAGTTCTGCGGTACGGCCTCTGATAACGTCAATCGATTTATCTAAGATTCCTAACCCTCCTACTCTGTCACCGGCAGGGAGCTCTAAGCCAGCTACGGCGGCATTCACTACGTCAAATGTCAGGGTCATTACGGATGTTAATCCACCCCCTCTAGACAAAGCGCCTCTTAGAAAGGTAGCTATGCCCCTGCTTTATGGGCCAGACGAGTCATGGGTCCCTTTGAACCCCTCTAAGCCAGAGCTTGCCCAGCCTACCTTGTCAGGGGAACTCCCGGTACCACGTGAGTGGTTTATCCAGGGAAATAAGTCTAAGAAATTAAGGGCATTGGATGCCTTGGGTAATGTTTTGGACGTAAATATCAAGGCTATACCTAGTTATTATCATCAGGATTATTTTGTTTATGCATCTAAGCCTGCTTTACCCCCTGCCTCAGCTTCAAAACTTTTTTCAGACTGGTCTAAGCTGGATGGGTTTAATGATATTAAGGCTCTGTCGGCTCTTACTCCTGAACTAGATTTACAGACCGTCACAGACGAGACAGCTAATCCAGTGTTGAAGGTGGGACAGTTGGGACCAGGACCTTGGGTGGATTGGGAGGTAGAGGCTCAAAACTTTGCAACCACTTTCACTTCTAAATCTTCCCACCAGATCCCTCAGGATACACATTCATGGTTCTCCATGCCGGTAGGTTCTGCCGGCGGAGTTCCGTCAGCTTTATTTTCTTTTTTAGCTGCCCCTAAGATTAATCTTTGTGAACTAAAGGAACCATTCACTACCCCTACCCCTTCTCACCTAGACAGAGAATTTAGGCTAAGGGGAAAAGCTTTCCGCCTGTTTTCACAGTACATAGTTTCTCAACAGGTGGCTAAGTCTTTACTCAGGTCTACTCAGGCAATCGCAGATGCGGATGCTCGAAGATCAGTTGAGTTATCCCGGCGTCTGATTCTTCAGTCGTCGATTCAATCCTTAGGTGACATACGCACAGCCTTACTTGAGGCGGTGCGAGCACGACAGGATCTTAGGATGTCATTAGTTCGCAAGCTGCCTGATCGCATTGCTAACCAGGTGGTAATGTCCCCAGTACTTACACCTTCTTTAATGTCCCCTGATGTATGGCGAACAGTGTTTAACATGGCACAGGCCGTGAAGCACAGTCCCGCACAGGCTAAGAAACCCGCATTTAACTTCCCCAAACCTAAGCCTCCTACTAAAGCTCAGCCAGGGGGTTCTAAGCCGTTTCTTCCGCCTAAGTCCTCCCAATCCCCCCTGGGTCAGTTCAGGCATAGACAGAGAGGGTTTTCAGGACAGAGGGGACGCGGCCAGTATAAGCCGGGGCAGGGCCAGTCTTCGGCCCACACCAGCCAGCCGGCGAAGCGTCCAACACCACCAAACCCACCATCAAAAAACTAAAGTCTTTCTCACTCCCAGTGCCTATCTTAGAGCCGGAGGAACCGAGGGAAGTACAGCCGGCGAACCCTTGTCTGCTAACTGGGTCGTTCCGAACGTGTCACCAAGCATGGCCGTTAAAAACCTGGGCACGGATGGTGGCACGCAAAGGCATCACTTGGCAGTGGCTCCGGCGACCTCGCTTACGTCAGCCGACAACGGCAAATTGTGTTTCATTAGAGGTGGAGTTGCTGGTCCAGGAGATGATTGCCAAGAATGTCATCATCCCGGTTCCCCCAGATTACCCTGTATTCACGTCAAAACTGTTTTTGGTTCCCAAACGGGACAGTGTTCAGATGAGGCCGGTCGTAGACCTGTCTTATCTGAATCTTCACATTTACAACGAGTCTTTCACAATGTTAACAGTTCATCAAATCAGGCTAACACTTCCGCCGGGAGGCTGGATGTGTTCCCTAGACCTGACAGACGCCTATTGGCACGTGTCGGTCAACAAAAGATTTCAAAGGTTTCTGGCCTTGAGGATCAGGCACCAAAATTTTGTTTTTCAGAGGATGCCGTTCGGTTTGAACCTAGCACCTCGATTATTCACGAAACTAGTCCGGCAAGCCCTGATGCCGTTGTTAAAACAGGGAATCAGAGTGTTGTGGTATCTAGACGACTGGCTGGTGGTGGCAGAGACACAACAATTATGCATAAAACATGTCAATATCATTTTAAATCATGTCAAAACTCTAGGCTTCAAGGTAAATCTGGTAAAGTCAAACCTTGTTCCCTCAAGAGTAATTCAGTGGATAGGGCTGGTCTGGGACACCGCCGCTCTCACTCTGAGTCAGAGTGTGGACAATCGCAACAGGTTTCGCAGGAAACTGTTCAGGTTTCTTCACAGTCTGACTACGACACGAAGAGTCTGGGAGTCTCTGGTCGGCTCTCTCAACTGGATTCAGCTAACTGTCAAGTTGGGCCGGTTGAAAGTAAAACGATTAATATTGGAAGGCAACAAATATTTCCCACTCTTACCGGCGGGAAAATTATGGCCCATACCAAAATTAATCCACACCTTACTAGCGGTCTGGGCGAAGAGGGAAACATTGCACTCAATCATGTCATGGACCTCTCCTCCTCCAACGGTATGGGTAGACACGGATGCGTCAGGCACCATAGGGTGGGGATTTCAGTCAAATCAGGGGCACCAGGGTCAGGGACTTTGGTCCCACTTAGAAATCTCTCACATAAATGTCAAAGAGTTACTAGTCCCCTTGTCCTTCAGGCTCACGGCCCGGCGTTACGGGGCAAGTCAGTGGCCTTCAGAATGGACAATCTGAATGCAGTTCACTGTATTCAGAAACAAGGGTCAACGAGGTCAAGGAAGTTGCTACTCGTGTCGGAAGAGATTTTTGTTCTAGCCACCAGTCTAGATATTTATCTTCACGCATCTTATCTCCCAGGCGTAGCGAACGTCTGGGCAGACGCTCTGTCCCGGAGACAGAGCACGACAGTAGAATGGGAGCTCAAGCAACCCATTTTCGACCTAATGATTGCGGAGCTCTCCCATCCACAAGTGGATCTTTTTGCGTCCGAGGAGACTCACAAGCTCCCTCTATACCTCACCCGCCGGGCGATAACGCCGGCAGGGGGGCCAGACGCCCTAGTGACAGACTGGAACAGATGGAGCTCCATCTATCTGTTTCTGCCGCCAGATGCGTCACTAATGTGCCACGTAGTGAACAAACTACGAGTTTATCGAGGCTTAGTCTCGCTAATCGCGCCCCTGTGGCCGGCGCAGGTGTGGTACCAGCAGTTAATAATGTGGTGCCCGGACCCGGTATCGCTCCCGGTCGGGTACTTCCACTTAGACACGATTGGCAACCTAGAGACCTCGCTGACTTTTGCATTATGGACATTCAGGAGGCCAAGTGGCTAGCACCATACGGTAGGGATGTGACCAATAAATTGCTCAATCAATATACTCAGTCTACTAAGCGACAATATCAATCTCATTGGAAAGCTTTTACTTCTTGGATTGTTAGAACGGAACAAACTGTACCCTCAGTGGCATTGGTTTTTAATTACTTGAACTATCTGTTTGAGCAGAAACGTTTATCTGTGGTTACTTTGAAGAATCACTTAACTGCGATTAGAGTGCCCTTTTTCGACCTTACAGGTCTATCCATACCGGTGGCGGAGGAAACAGGATTTATGAGAGCGTGTTTTAAACTCCGCCCACCTCCCCGTCAGCTCATGCCTACTTGGTCTCTGGACAAAGCTTTGTCTTTACTTCATTCTCGTCTGTATCAAAATACTGCAGACTTTGCTTTAATCTTAAAGAAGGCAGTTTTCCTTTTGGCTTTGGCCACCGGAAACAGAGTGTCTGAGCTGGCGGCGATGAGCAACACACCTAATTGTCTTAGGTTTGGTAGACTTAATGATTCAATTTCCATTGCACCCTCCCCGGCGTTTGTAGCCAAGAATGAGCATAGTGCACACGTGTTTTCTGAGTTCACGGTGCCGGCGTTAAAAAGGGGAAAGGTGCATCATAATTTATGTCCAGTGCAAGCTCTAACCAAATATTTGAGAATAGCTCCTCATAACCCCCAAGGTGCTTTATGGGTAGCGAGTACGGGTAAACGCTTACTTAAACGGCGATTAGCCTCTCTTCTGGTAGAAGTCATTAAAGAGGGTAATCCCGGCGTTGTGGGTAGGGCCCACGATTTACGCAAGTGGGCGGCCTCTTTACGTTTCCTGAAAAACTTTTCAGTTGAAGATATTGCGTCCACACAGTTGTGGGCGTCTAATCATACGTTTCTCTCTAGATACTTGTCAGTTGCTCTAGACAAACCTTCCTTACCATGTATAGCTTTAAGGCAGAGGGTCTAGGTGGCCCTGCAGTCACTTATGTTTATTTTCAAGGAAGGGGGGGGTGCAGTCAGTTGACATAGGACACCCTAGACCCCGCCGGAGTATGAGAGCTGTGATACAATTTAAGGTTAAAATGTGATATGAAAATTTCTCTGCGAGAATTTGTGCTAGTACAAAGTTTAGTACAAAACAACGGTGTTGTTATAGTAGTTTTAGCTGCGAAAGCAATGTAACATTAGTTCAATGGAGTTCATTAGCAATTGATCTCCACATGTATTTTGGGGTTTATGATGTGCACATATAAACTTATAACTTATTATTTTTGTCACCACTCGTTGAGTGGGGTGCCTTTTGTAACTACAGATCTGTGTTCAGAATCTTCAGGGTTACCTATTTTTGTCGGGCAGGCTTCTTTGAAGCACGCACCTGCCTGAACCCCTTTTTCTTGTATATTTCCGGCCTACGCCGTATTAAATACATTTTTCAAAAAGTAAGAATACTATGTGGTTGTTTTTATTATCTGCTTTTCTAGAGTTATGATATGATTACGAATGTCCCCCTCCAGTCTTAGATATCAGGCATGTTCGTCAATGATGGAGGGGCCACTAATAAATTATAGGTTTGACTCCTGTAAGGAGATAAAGAAAACCTAATATTTAGTAGTGGCCCCGTAATCATTGACGACTGGGGCCCTCCCGACCGTCCCCTTCCCATTCGTTGATGTATTAAGGATTTTGGTTTACTTGATATGTCAGTGAAGGAGGAATGACGCCTGATTCAGCGTCTGGTCAGAAATCCACACAAGTACATCCACGATATGATGGAAAGCTTATTGGATAGTTATTCTTATTTTGTTTTTGTTTTTATTTTTTACGAAGTTTTTTCGTAGTGAGAACCCAATTCATAATGACTGAAGCCATGAGTGAGGTCGCGTGCGCTCATGATGAAGGCTCCTCAGTTTTTTAAATGCTCTGCGCGGTAGATTCAAACTACGGCGGATTAGTGTTTGAAGAGGATGCCTTATGTAATAGGCATGTTCGTCAATGATTACGGGGCCACTACTAAATATTAGGTTTTCTTTATCTCCTTACAGGAGTCAAACCTATAATCTATTAAGTACTAAACCTTACACGGTCAACCCCTCTTATGACAAGTTATTATCTAAATGTGTTTTCTTAATTTCGTTAGCAACAACACATAGAGTGTCCGAACTTGCGGCCATGGCTAGAGCTGCGAACTGCTTACAATTTAATGATCTGAGTGCTGTTACCCTCACACCAACACCTGATTTCATAGCCAAGAATGAAAGAGAAGATCATATATTCTCACCTTTTGATATAATGGCCCTCAAACAAAAGAATAAACATCAGGCACTAGGCCCAGTGTTGGCTTTGTATAAGTATATACAACCAACTACACCCTTATACCCTTATCATTTATGGATCTCTTCACATGGCAAATCAAGGTTATCTAAACGACAGCTTGCTTCAATTCTAGTGGACGTTATCAAAACAGCCGTCCGTCAACAATAACAAGGGCCCATGATGTGAGAAAGTGGGCCACGACAGTCAGATATTTATTAGTGGCCCCTCCATCATTGACGATTATGCCTATTACATAAGACCTCTTCAAACGCTCATTTACCGTAGTTTGAATCTACCGCGCAGAGCATAAAAAATTGAGGAGCCTTCATCATGAGCGCACGCAACCTCACTCATGGTTCTGTCATTATGAAATTGGGTTCTCACTACGAAAAAACTTCGTAACAAATAAAAAATAAAAATAAAATAAGAATAACTATTCATAAGCTTTCCATATACTCGTGGATGTACTTGTGTGGATCTTTGACCAGACGCTGACTTCAGGCGTCATACTTCCTTCTCTGCTCTGCGCTCAACCTGCCCTGACGTGTCTCCCCACGCTCCGCTGGTTTCGCATTTGCTGCATCCCTAGTGTGTTTTTTCTCATTTGTTTACTCTGGGATGTATCGAGTAAGGTTAGGATATGCGTAGCAGGAGTGTCAGGGACGGGTTTCCCGCATTTCAGTGTATTTGGGTCGTGTGTTTGGGACACCTATTTCGGGTGTACCCTCGTGGCCCCGTGGTGGACGCGTGTTACATTTTTCGCGGCTAGCTAGCCTAGTTATTTAGTTGGCTTTAACTACACGTTATCAGGCTTCTTCTTATCTTTCTGATTAAGTTGCCTTATTGTTTGTTTACTGACGTTCCTAGCGTATTTTTCTTCACTTAGTGAAGTTTTTTCTAGGTCCCGAGTCAGTGCTTCTCTCTCCCGGGATTGTTTTTTCTACGATGTGGTGATGTCGGTTGTTCCTGTTGTGATATATTACAGTGCTTTTTGTTTATATTACGACGTGATTAAGTGTGTTTTCCGTCTGCTCAGGCCTAGCCAGCCGCTCGTAGCTTTTTTACATGTACAAGTGTTATTGATTTATGATTTAAATATGTAATACCGTGTCATGTGTGTCCTGGATTAGTTGTGTTTTGGCTTAATCCGGGGCCTAATTGTGTGTCTCAGATTGCATCTGGCTAGTGTGGGTTGCCTTTTCCGGCGGGTTTTCTCGATTGCTCCGAGAAAATCCGGCTGGTTGCTTTTTCCGGCGGGTTGCCGAGTTTTATATCACGCGTGGTTAAAATAGGCTAGTTTCCCCCGGCGAGTGGTGGCCTGAGGGCTCTCCAGGACTGCGTCTCTGAGGTGGAGCCTGTGTTCAGGCTTACTATGTGTTTCCCGGCGGGATGGCTATACCCGTTTCACTAGGTGTTCATGCGGACACAGGTGGAGTATAGTTTTTCACGGTTTTTGCAAAGCCATTGAAAAACTAGGCTGTTTTGTTTGTTTGGTCTTTCCACCCCGGCAATCTTTTGCAAAGAAGTGGGGATAGGAACAATTGGGGTTAACATTTAATTAATTTCACACCCGGCGGTTGAACCTTCGGGAGGTGGGATTAACGGATTTGCAATTCGGTGGAGTTAGCCAGACAATTGAGGGATACAATTGGGTATCGAGGCCTGCCAATTACGGCGATCTATGAAGGCTTCGAGAGAAGTCAGATCAATAAACGTTTAAGATATGCTTACCCCCTTTTTAACTGCGATATTATAAGGAGGCCGGCGTCTTAATATGGGTTTCTAGTGGCCAATAAACCACTGGGAAGACTGCGTAATTTATAACGACATGCTCGTCTCTATATTATGTCGGAGGATATGCTTAAATCTTTTGGACAAGTAAGGATATTCGAAAATCTTTACATAAGAACCTACAGGGTAACAAGAGGTAATAGTGGTGTATTACGTCTTGTTGCCCGGCGGTTCATTAACACTTGTGTTAGAACATTTTGGGGTAACCTTATGAGCATTAATTCCTGGAAATTTTCTTTTCTCCAGGGCGGAGTTCCGGCGGGTCAACAGAGGACCAGAAGGAGCCCGGGGTGGGTTAGCTCTTCCCAGTCTCTGTCATGGCACCACTAGACCCTGTTTTTGCTCTGTGCTTAACACCCTCCTGTTCAGGGATCCCTATTTTTGCCCATACTCTATGCATCAGATGCGTCAAATGCTTGGACCGGTCAAGGGGTCTGTGGGTGACGAAGAATTGTCCTTTTTGTAGTCAATTGAGTACTAAAGTCTTACAACAAGATAATTTGGCCGCGGCGGTTGCATTGTGCGAGGTCAAACAACTGTTATCCACTTATGCTACTTCAGTGGCTCATAAACCTCTGCAGTGTGATAACGTAGTTCTGTGGGACAGATTGATTGCTCAGTATCTCCCACTTAAACGTCCCCCTTCTAGAAGTAGAGTAAATGTGCGTAAGTCAACTGAGACTGGGCAGGGTACAGTGCTTACTCTCTCCTCCGGCACATCTAAGAGACCTCGAGAGCCGACACCCCCGGCGACGACTTCCAAGTCAAAATCGAGGTCCAGGTCACGGTCTCCCCTCCGACAGCAGCCACATAGTCACTCTACTTCCCCTTCGAGAAAGAAGTGCAAGGAGGAGAAGCCCAAGGATAGTCCTAGTGGAAAATCAAAGTCAAGGCGAAGTCACAAGTCTTCTGAAAAGGATACTCATGTACGAAAGACCTCCAGGCGTTCGCCGGGGCCTCGTACCTCGCTTTCTGCCTCTACTCCCGACAAGTCTCATGTCCAATCTGACAGGTCGGGAGTGGAGTCAGAGACTGTGGTGGGGGATATACCGGCGGACAAGGTGTCACCTAATATTATTACCAGTTCACATGTACTAGCTTTAGAGCGTTCTACCAGCAGTTATAACCCTCTAGAGGGCTCGAGTGAGGGCTCAGTAGTTGGTGTGGTACCTAGCTCACAAGTAAGTTCCGGCCAAGACCGGGGAGTTTGGAGGTACTCCCAGCCATGGCGTGACGGCTCACATCATTCTTATGCACCAACGATAGTGGCAGACGTCCACCGGGACGCGGAGATCCCATCGTCCATCCCGGACTTAACATGGCACCATGAGGGGGTCCCGGCTTCGGCGGAATCCTCTCCTGAAAGGCCAGGGGAAAGGGATGAGGGTTCTATAATTTCTGAGATGGAGATTCAAGAGTCAGGTTCAGTGATGGACGACTCTCAGAGTCGGAATGATTCGCTACACAGTTCATCCTATGCTAAATTTGTCACAGCTGATGAAATTAATGGGTTACTAGCGAATGCACTAACTAAGTTTTTTGGTCAGCAG
Source organism: Paralithodes platypus (assembly GCA_032716605.1). NCBI lineage: Eukaryota > Metazoa > Arthropoda > Malacostraca > Decapoda > Lithodidae > Paralithodes > Paralithodes platypus. Next base: position 45,119,297 of record CM064577.1, on the reverse strand, counting down.
CAGGAGACTCCCACAGTTGGTTTGGGAGCTTCCACGACAGCATCGAATGTCCGACCTCTGGCTACTTCTATTGCTTTGACACAAATTCCGCACCCTCCCCCTGTATCACCTACTATGGTTACTAGCCCTACTTCGGCGGCACTGACTACTTCCAATGTGAGAGTAGTAGCAGATGTACATCCTCCCCCGTTAGACAAAGCGCCGGTCCGAAAGGGAGCTATGCCCCTCCTATACGGGCCAGACGAGTCATGGGTAACAATGTTCCCAGCAAAGCCAGAGGTAACACAGTCCACTATGTCGGGGGAGCTTCCGGTACCACGTGAGTGGGTTATCCAAGGGAATAAATCTAGGAAGTTACGTGCTTTAGATATTCTAGGGAATGTACTTGATGTGAATATTAAGGCCATTCCTAACTATTGTCACCATGATTATTTTGTGTATACTTCTACACCTGCCCTACCCCCTGCGTCAACTTCAAAACTGTTTTCGGACTGGACCAAGCATGACGGTTTCAATGATATAAAAGCACTGTTAGCTCTAACACCTGAGTTAGGTTTAAAGACGTTCACAGACACAGCCGCAAATCCAGTTTTGAAGGTGGAGCAGTTGGGTCTGGGTCCTTGGGTGGAATGGGAAGTGGAGGCTCAAAACTTTGCAACAACCTTTACCTCTAAATCTTCACACCAAATTCCACAAGAAAGCCATTCTTGGTTCTCTATGCCGGTATTCTCTGCCGGCGGAGTTCCCTCTGCTTTATTTGCTTTTTTAGCTGCCCCTAAAATTAATCTATGCGAGCTTAAAGATCCCTTTTCCACACCGTCCACTGCTCACCTAGACCGGGAGTTTAGGCTACGTGGGAAAGCATATAGACTGTTTTCCCAGTATATTGTCACATAACAGGTAGCGAAGTCAATGCTCAGATCTGCTCAGGCAATCGCGGACGCGGAAGTCCGAAAGGCTATCGAACTATCTAGACGCTTGCTACTCCAGACTTCTATACAGTCTCTGGGGGATATCCGTACAGCCTTGCTAGAGGCGGTGCGGGCACGACAAGATCTAAGGATGTCTCTCGTGAGGAAGCTCCCGGATAGGATTGCAAATCAAGTAGTTATGTCCCCTGTTCTAACTGCCTCTTTAATGTCCCCGGAGGTGTGGAAAACAGTGTTCAACATGGCTCAGGCCTTTAAGCACAGTCCCGCCCCATCTAAGAAACCTGCTTTCAATTTTACCAAGCCCAAACCAGTCGCAAAAGCTCAGCCTGGTGGGGCAAAGCCCTTTCATCTCCCTAAGTCCTCTTCCACCCAAAGTCAGGCTCAGTACAGATACAAGCAAGGAAAGTTTTCAGGTAATCATAAAGGACAGAAGTATCAGCGACCAGGCCAGGGCCCGTCTCCGGCCAAACCCGGCCAGTCATCAAAGCATACACCACCACCACCACCAAAAAACTAGGGTCTCTCTCACTCCCAGGGTCAGTCTTACGGCGGGTGGATCAGAGGGTAGTCCAACCGGCGAACCCTTGTCTGATAACTGGGTCGTTCCGGGCGTGTCATCGCGCATGGCCATTAAACACATGGGCGAGGATGGTGGCACGCAAAGGCATCACCTGGCAGTGGCTCCGGCGACCTCGCTTACGTCAGCCGACAAAGGCAAATTTTGTTTCATTAGAGGTGGAGTCACTGATCCAAGAGATGATCGCCAAGAATGTCATCATCCCGGTCCCTCCAAATTACCCAGTATTTCCGTCCAAACTCTTTCTAGTGCCCAAAAGGGACAGTGTTCGGATGAGGCCGGTCGTAGACCTGTCTTATCTGAACCTCCATATTCACAACGTTTCCTTCAGGATGCTGACAGTGAATCAAATCAGGCTAACACTTCCGCCGGAAGGGTGGATGTGTTCTTTAGACCTGACAGACGCGTATTGGCACGTCCCGGTAAACAAAAGGTTTCAAAGATTTTTGGCCTTACGAATAAAGCATCAGACTTATGTCTTTCAGAGGATGCCGTTCGGTTTGAACCTAGCACCTCGCTTATTCACGAAATTGGTCCGGCAAGCCCTGATGCCCATGTTAGAACAAGGGATCAGGATTTTGTGGTGTCTAGACGACTGGCTGGTGGTGGCAGAGACGGAACAGTTATGCATCAATCATGTCAACATAACATTAAATCATGTAAAATCTCTAGGGTTCAAGGTAAACCCGGTAAAGTCAAACTTTGTTCCCTCACGAGTGGTCCAGTGGATAGGGCTGGTCTGGGACACAGCTGCTCTCACTCTGAGTCAGAGTGTGGACAATCGGAACAGGTTTCGCAAGAAACTGTTTATGTTTCTTCACAGTCTGACTACGACACGGAGAGTCTGGGAATCTCTGGTCGGCTCTCTCAACTGGATTCAACTAACTGTAAAGTTGGGCCGGTTGAAAGTCAAACGTTTAATATTGGAGGGCAACAAATTTTTTCCACTATTGCCGGCGGAAACATTATGGCCCATCCCAAAATTAATACACAGCTTACTAGCGGTCTGGGCGAAGAGGGAAACATTGCACTCGGTCATGTCATGGACCTCTCCTACGCCGACGGTATGGGTAGACACGGATGCGTCAGGAACGATAGGTTGGGGCTTTCACTCAAACCACGGGCATCAGGGTCAAGGGCTTTGGTCCCTTTCAGAAACCTCCCACATCAATGTCAAAGAGTTACTAAACGTGTCAGAAATGATTTTTGTTCTAGCCGACAAGCTGAACATTCATCTTCACGCATCTTATCTCCCAGGCGTAGCAAACGTCTGGGCAGACGCTCTGTCTCGGAGACAGAGCACAACGGTAGAATGGGCGCTCAAGCAAAATATTTTCGACCAAATGATTGCGGAGCCTTACCGTCCACAAGTGGATCTGTTTGCGTCCGAGGAGACTCACAAACTCCCGCTGTACCTCACCCGCCGGACAATAACGCCGGCGGGGGGACCCGACGCACTGGTGACGGACTGGAACATGTGGAGTTCCGTTTATCTGTTTCCGCCACCAGACGCTTCTCTAATGTGCCACGTAGTAAACAAACTACGGGATTATCAGGGCGTAGTCTCGTTAATCGCGCCCCTGTGGCCGGCGCAGTTGTGGTACCAGCAATTGAAAACGTGGTGCCCGAACACGGTGTTGCTCCCGGTCGGGTATTTCCACTTAGACACGATTGACAACCTAGAGACCTCGCTGACTTTTGCATTATGGACATTCAGGAGGCCAAGTGGCTAACACCGTATGGTAGAAACGTGACCGATAAATTCATGAATCAATATACCCAATCTACAAAGAGACAGTATCAAATCACACTGGCAGTCCTTTACTTCTTGGATAATTAGAACAGAACAAACCGTACCTTCGGTGGCTTTGGTTTTTCATTATTTAAACTATCTGTTCGAGCAGAAACGTCTATCTGTAGTAACGTTAAAAAATCACTTAACAGCAATTAGGATGCCATTCTTTGACCTTGCAGGTCTAACCATACCACTAGCGGAGGAAAAAGGTTTCATGAGAGCATGTTTTAAACTCCGCCCACCTCCCTGTCAGCTCATGCCTACCTGGTCTCTGGACAAGGCGTTGTCTGTACTTCATTCCCGTCTGTACCAAAATACTGCAGATTTTGGCTTACTTTTAAAAAGAGCAGTTTTCCTTATGGCTTTGGTTACCGGGCACAGGGTATCTGAGCTGGCGGCGATGAGCAACACACCTAATTGCATAAGGTTTGGTAGGCTCAATGAGTGTATTCATTTTGCACCTTCCCCAGCGTTCATCGCCAAAAATGAACACAGTGAACATGTTTTTTCGGAGTTCACGGTGCCGGCGTTAAAAAGGGGAAAAGTGCACCATAATTTATGTCCAGTGCAAGCTCTAACCAAATATTTGAGGGTAGCACCTCTGAATCAACAGGGTGCTTTATGGGTAGCGAACACGGGCCAACGCTTAATGAAACGAAAACTAGCTTCTCTCCTAGTCGAAGTCATTAAAGAGAGTAATCCCGGCGTCGTGGGAAGAGCCCACGATTTACGCAAATGGGCGGCCTCTTTGCATTTCCTTAAGAATTTTTCGGTTGAGGACATAGCGTCCACGCACCTATGGTCCTCTAATCATACATTTTTTACTCGATACCTTTCAGTAGCTCTAGACAGACCTTCCATGCCATGTATAGCTTTGAGGCAGAGGGTCTAGGTGGCCTCTCAGTCACTTGTTGTTTAGGTTAAGAAAAGAGGGGGGGGGGGTGCAGTCAGTGTAACATAGGACACCCTAGACCCCGCCGGAGTATGTGTACGGAGCATACGAGCTGTGATACTGTTGTTGTTGTTGTTGTTTTTCCCCAAGCTGCCTGGCCGAACAGCCCCAAGGCCCCGAGCAAGGCCAAGGCCATAACCGAGCGCCCCCACAGAACCCTCCCTGCCGACCACAATAAAGCCTGGGTGACCGAAGCCACTCCATGGCGGGGAGCTGAGGAGGGTGCGGAAACGCCCGAGAAACCAAAGCCCCACCCAGGGCCCTGTGCCCCTCAGCAATTATGAAGAGAAAGTTGAGGGGCAAAGGAAAGATGTGACGCTTTGGTTTCCAATCTTGGTAGGTTATGAAGTCCAATCCACGCAAGAGACGCCGTCACTTGAGATCTAGAAAATATATAAGTAAAAGGAACAGTCAGAGTAAGCTATGGGTATGGCAGAGATCGCTCAGTTCTCACTCTGATAGACCAGCCCATCACCACTATGCTGTGATACTGTATATAGGTGTTGTGATATAAAATTTCTCTGTAGTATTCATTACAGGAAATTGTGCTAAAGTACAATAGTAGTAAAACAACAACTCTTGTTGTAAGTAGTTTTGGCTGTGAAGCAATATAATTTTAAGAAAATCTCAGTAGTTGCGACTGCGAGTTTTATTTTTAATGTACGTACTTCTGCATAAGTACAAGAGTTCAGTACTTCTGCGAAAGTACAAGAGTTCATTTTATGTTTGGGTATATTTTTAGGAATATATCCACTAGTTTAATGGGGTTTATATGTGCACAGTAGACTTATAAGTTTTTATTTTTCACCACTTACTTTAAGTGGGGTGCCTTCTTAACCCGGGAACTGCAGGAAGACTCTTAAGAGTTCCCCCGGCGGACTGCGGGAAGACTCTTAAAGGTGGTGGTGCATGACATGGGCTCTACTTATAATGGGAAATACCAACATGCAAGTAACGCACTTTGAGTGTTATTATTAAATTTTGTCAAACAATAATCTCAATATATCGAATTTTATACCTTGCGGAAGGTGTGCATGATTCGGAGTTAAGGCGATCTTCGTGACGTCACACCAGGAAAATTGTAAACAATAACAGCACCAAGAGGATTCAGGAAGACGCCTGAGAGGCTGAAAAGCTTGACTAGCCTAGATGTCAAGTGATTTGTGAGGCTGACTCTTAGAGTCCTAGGCCTATGAGCGGTAATTTCGTAACTTTAACTTCGTTGTATAACAACCTGCACAATGGACGATGATTATGAGAGCTCCTGTGAAAGTAGCCTAGGCCTAGTGAACAATTTGAAATGCCTTTTAACCAGCGACGTGTCATATTTTTTTCTAGCTGTAATAGACGATATTATGCAGCTTAGGAAGCATTTGCGGTAGTTGAAGTGGTTGGTTTGAGATAGTTTGAAGTCTTATTATTGCTAGACGTTTTTCCTAAGCTGAATAAAATCGTCTAGCCTAACTTAATAGCCTAGATGCCAAAATATGATGAAAAGGAAGTCCCTGGTACTGAAGAGGTTAAATGTTAAATTGTGCAATGCACAATAAATTTAGTTCAACCGTATGATAATCTGACCATATCAGTTCGAACCAGAAGCTGCACAGCAACCAACAGTGGCAGAGGCGGCAGGACAGGCGCCGACGGACCGACAGAGTCTTCACTCTTCAGGCCGCAGGCGTCAGGCTCAAGCTGTTGGTGGACACTTGCTATTGCTTACACATGAACCCCAGGCCCAGAGAATAGTAGCCTAGCCTAAACATAGGCTAATCATTTTGCAATAATAAAGGCCTAGGCCAGGGCCTAGGCCTAATTATGATTTTTAGGGTGTCAAATGGGATAATTTTGTTTCAAGACTGGCCTGAAGATGAGAAAAATAGGCCCTACAAGAAAATTAGTTTGAAATTAGCCTAGGCCTAGCCTATATTGATCACTTTCAAAGACATATCCTAAGTAATAAGAACTGTAAAGCATAATTTTAACTTTGTATAGGCCTAGCCTATTCGGCTAAATAAAAATTATGAAAAAGATGGAACTGCTCTTGTTTGATAGCCTGTTTTTTGCATTAGGCCTAACTAGGCTATGAGGTTATTCTCTTTTCAGTCAAACATTTCCCTCTAGGCCGGTTTTTTTCTTTCTTACAAGCCTACTGTTAGCCTTTTTTTTTTTTTTTTTTATTTAGGCCTTTTTTTATGTGTGTAGGAACCTAAGGAGACTGACAATAGGCCTATTCAGATTTTTGTTTTATATTAAATTGACATAGGCCTAGGCCTAATTCTTTAGACTAAGACTTGGGTTTTCTGTTTTTCAACTGCTGAGTGGATGGGACTCGTTAGCCTTGGTCGGCAACTCATCTAGGGGAGACAACCTTATACAAATCCGGGTGGATGGGACTCGTCAGCCTTGGTTGGCAACCTGTCTAGGGGAGTAAACCTGATACAAATCCGTACTGCTTACCTAAGGGTAAGGCAGGTTAGTGGATGGATTAGCCGAACACCACTGTAGAAAAATAGTGCTAACAAGATACACAAGAGGGCCTCGGAGTTGGACGAATCCTAAATTGAGTGGTCAATCCTGTAAGTCCTTCACTAAACTGGCTCGGGTTGTCCCTCTCACAGGGAATAGGTCCGCTTGGGGGCATTCTGTGTATGGCCACCCTCGTAAGGGTAGTAAGGCATCTGGCAATAGAGAGATAGATAGATAGACACATAGGCCCAGGCCTAGCCTACCTGTGATCCTCCTGAAAGATAACAAATTTTAAAAGGCTAGCCCAGGCCTTTTACGCTCTAGGGCGGCTAACCAAACCAAATCTAACTTACTGTAACCTAACTTTTCCAGGTGAGGTTAGGTTATTTAATGTTGAATGTTGTGGGTTTTGATATAAATATACATACAAATAGCCAAATTGCAAATCTAGGTGTTTTAATGCTCAATGGAAAAACTTAAAAAAAGGGTTGTGGTGGGGGGGGGCAAAGCCCCCTCATCCTATTACTGTATTGTGTCCCACAGCCAGTAACTCGACAATTTATGCAGCAGATGGCCGTGGGGTACAATAATGGGTAAAGCTCCTCCTCACCCCCCTTGAATTATTGTCATCATACTGTATATATAATTATGTTACCAGCAGGGGCATATAACGGCTGGCTGTGGGATAATTTTGTAAACAAAAATTATAAAATAAAATAAGTCAAATTAGAAGCGAACATAGGCCTAATTGCAAGCGTACAACTTATGCAAATAGTACAAAGCGATAGTATGCCTGCTAACACAACCCTTACCAAACTAAAATTTTATTATTACTAGATGTGCCTTTATATCTTTGGCAGTTTGTTTTCTTTACATTATATACATACTGTTACTGGAATTACAGCTTTGTGTATATTTTAACAGCAAATGTATCGTAAAGTGGCGTCATTCTCCTGCAGAAATAAGCCTACCGGTACCTACGGTATTTTTTTTTTTTATTAAGACATGTTTGACAGTTTAAACAGTCATTGTGGAGATTATGCCTGGTTAGGCCAATACATGTAAATATATTTTTTCTTTGAAAAAATAATAAACTATTGAACTCGCTCTTATGCTTGCCTCGCCCGTTATGAAAACTCGTTCGTGTCTCGTGAACACAATAAAATACAAGTAGGCCTAGATACAGATTAACCAGGTGGACACCAGCGTCGGACGTGAGTCGACGGCATTCTAAATCCCTGCCAGTACCAGCGTCGGTTATAGCCGACGGCGCTAATTGAACATTGATAGAAGGCTCGTAGAGGGTTCAGATTTGTATGGGAACTGCTTTAGGATCCCACGGAACAATACCGATGGTTGGCAGCCCCCTACAGTAAGTCCAGCCGCGTGCATGCTGGAGTGATTTTCCAGTATTTTGCCTACCCATCACCCCATGTTAATTGCGACTTTCCGCCGCCCCCCCAGGACCCCTAAATGACCTAAGGGAGCGGTTTTTTTTGTGGTTTTCCCTATATTACTAACCCATCCCATGTGTTTTCAGGAAAACAAAAATTGACAAGTGGCTGGGTCTGGAGTGTGCATTTTTATTAAATCAGCTGGGGCTTAATGGGTTAAGTAGGCTAGGTTTTTCATCGAATATGTAAACAATTGCCTCTCGTGCAAGACGCGTCCCTAAGCTTCTCAAACACTGTTGACTAGACCTAGGCCTATGTCACTTTCCCCCAGGAATAATAAAAGGCAGTGGACGGTGGATAATTTGTATATGTAATATGCAAGGGGTGACCCATAGCCTATGTCAGCACTTTGGCTGATGTTGGTACTGTATAGTGCTAACCGTGCCGCAGCAAGACTCGGTAAGGGTTATGTTAGCGGGCGTACCGTCCACTTTGTTTACATAGTCGCATGCTCGCATTTATATTCGCGTCTAATTTGAGTGCTGTTATTTGCCCCTGCTGGTAATATATATGAAGATGACAATAAGTCATGGGGGTTGAGGGGAACAAAGCTCCCCCTCGACCCATTATTGTATCCCAAGGCCAGGTGTTGGATAAATTGTTATGTTGAGGGAGGCTTTGCCCCCCACCCCCCCATGACTTATTGTCATTATCATATATATTACCAGCAGGGGCAAATAACAGCAGTCAAATTAGACGCGAATGTACAGTAACTGCGAGCGTGCCACTATGTAAACAAAAGGTATGGTACACCCGCTAACACAACCCTTAACCAAGACTCAACTACAGTAGGTCCATCTGCAGTATCTGCAAACCATACCAGCCTCAACAAGACAGTACGGTACCATACCAAGACTCTACTGTACATTAGGCAACTTGGACTTTAGAACAACAAGATCCTGCCACAACACTGCCCTACCATGTAACACTGCTGCTGACTCTGGCGTTGCACCAACAGCGCCCAGGTTAAACTAGTAGAGTCCCTTATGGCACCTAACCGCACTCTACCAGTCTCGGCATTGCCATACCAAGACAGTGCCTGAGTGCCAATAACAAGGCTTTATTGTATAGGCTACTAATGGCTGTTAGTCCACAACTCATTTTCCACGCCCCCTATTAGTCGCCTTATACAACATGCAGTAGGATGCATGGGGTATATTAATTTCTTCCTTCACCATAAGATGAAGGCCTCCTTAGCCCTGGGGGGGAATGCATTCCTATCTTCGACCTATTGACCTTCGAGTTCCGTTTTTCACACAGCATTCTAAACATAATTACTAAACCAAACTTTGCAACGCTCACTCATAAGAGCAGTATCATCAGCTAACCGTAGCACAAGCAACTTCCATCGCTCCATTGCCTTACTAGTGTACTGCAACATCCTCTGCTTTTCCTTGGATTTATTTCATGACTCCATCCATACAATATGTGCTGTATAGGCTACTGAACATCCATGGGGACATTACACACCCATGCTTTATTGAAGAAATCGCTATGCTCATTCTCTACACGCATTGCTGCTCTTTCACCCTCATACATGCTTTTCACTGCTTCCAGCAACTTACCAACTACCGGTACTTGCTATATCTTCAGTACTTTCCACACACCTTCTCTACTTACTGTCTTAGGCTTCTCCAAGTCCATGAAGGCAGCATAAACTTCCATTTCTTCTGCAGATACTGGGTACTTCTTCACAAGGAGAAGATCTGATCTACACAGCCCTTCCTAAACCCACCTTGTTCCCCATCTACCCATTGCTCTGTTACATCACTATCCTACAGTACCAGTGATGGGTCTATTCTAACCCCCTCTTTCATTTCCCAGGTTAAAGTGCTTTCTTAGCTTGCTTCATCACTAGAACTCGCCCATTGTTATCTTTCACGCCCTTACTAGGCCTACTTCCATTGTCACCCTCCCTAACTTTCTTGACCTCCTTCCAAAACAATTTCTTCTAAATTTGTCATCTACTGTTCTCGTACTCAGGCTCACTACTCTCTTTTTCTTCACTTACATTTCCCTTTTCTGCCTCTCCAAATTTTCATTCCCTCTACTACCCAACCACTCTTGTATGCTTTCTTTTTCTCTTCAACTGCTTGTTTCACCTCCTTAGTCCACCATACTGTTTAATTCTTTCACTTCCTTCCCCTCCTCCTAACTCCTCACATGCTGGCCGTAGCACGGTTGGTAGAACACTCGCCTGTAAACCTCACGGTCAAGGGTTCGAGTCTCAGGCCAGCCAGTGTGTTATTGGCAGACGCCAGTGCTGTGGTGGAGGGTGCAATCTAGCAATCTGTGGCAACTGTTCATCAGGGCACCCACCTTAGTCCAGCTATTGAGCAGGTAGTGCATGGTTGTAAAAACTGCATCATTATCATCATGCACTTATCTCTTCCATAAACACAAAGCTCACCCCTTACACCTTCTCCATTCGCTTCAAGTCAAACCTATCTAGGTGTCTTCTACTGCTTTTTTTAACTCTTCATGTAACCTTTTCCCTCTCTACATGGCTCCTCCTCCATCCTGCCTTACTCTATCTTTCCTCACCCACTTCGTCTGTAGCCTACTCACATATTTGCTACTACCACATTATGGTCAGACAACCCCCATCCCCTCATTGCCCCAAATACCCTCTATTATGAAACACAGATTACCTCATTCGTTCATCTATACATATAAAATCAGTCGGCACATTTCGTTCAACCGTCTCTACTTCCCTTCTCCACTCCTCTCATTGTGTACCAGTACCGTACCTTTTTATCTTTCTCTGCCTGAAGAAGTGGCAACCATCAGCCTCCTCCCCACACATACGTCCACAGTTGCATAGCTTATTAACCCAGGAACTACTATGTTCCTTCCGCCAGGCACGGTATGTAAACATGTACATCAAATCAAATACTGTGCCAGTGCCGGGAAATGTCTCAAAATTGGGCGACACATAGAAAGTAGTGGCATCTCTCCATGCCACATCCTTCACTCCTCCTTCCCCCCTCCCCCCCCCTTAACTATACCCTTTTCTTTGTACAGGTTCTAGCAGTTCATGGGTTAACTAGTATATTTTGTTATGTGGTATAGTTTGGTAATACAGTATAAGTACTGGTACGGTTGCTTGTTAGCAGTTTGTGATACGGTACTGTACCATTCTTTTACCACATTAAAACTCTAGATAATTGCAGGTGTCTGTGTGGGAATTGTGATGTGATGGACACCTATGAGGAGTGTAAATGCTGTCAAGAAATAATAAATGTACGAATACATTCATGTTGTTATAACCAGGGATGGAGTGAATACAAGAGTTTAGTATTCAAATACGAATACTTTATGAAAGTATTCATGAATGCAGTCATGAATACTTTTCCATAAATTAATTAACTTTTTTACTATAGGCCTAGCTAATTACTGTAGCTTATGCAATGGTTAACTATTTTATGACTGATAACAGACACTACCTGTATTCAATACTGGTATTTAAACTTATATAGTGTAGTAACTAGATATATGGTATGGTATCAAATTTGTGAATATGACGAGATACGAACGATGACAGCTCTCTCTTGCTCTCGCTCTCTTTGTATTCGCCATATTATTCTAAGAACACAAATAATTTGTCCAAATATTTGAATACGAATGCACATACTTTTACTTTTATTTACAAGAATTTGAATACGAATACCCTGAATTACTGTATTCGAATGCATTCGAATACGAATAACAAAAACGAATACTCCATCCCTGGTTATAACTTCAACAGTACGGTATATGCAGTAACTGTCTCGAGTGAGAATTGCCCGGCGCGACCGCAGCCGCTCCAAGGACGCGTGCCCCCAGGGAGGGGTCAGGGGATACTTGTGGCGGTTTGGCTCCCGGAAACTGCTCCCCACGGTCGGCAGCCTGCTGTCCTCCACTGTCGGTGATCTTGTCCCTGGACGGGAGGGTCGGCAGTTTCGGGAGGTGGTCCCACGGTGTAAACGCCCTGACTATACACCCTTCACCAACAACCAGACAAAGCATATCATCAACAATCTCAAGCTCTAACCCGCCTGTGGCCTAGACAACATAAGCAACATTCACCTCAGACACCTGGGACCACAAGGCATACAAGCACTCACTAACATATCAAACTACAGCTACTCACACAACACAATACCAGACATCTGGAAGCATGGCATCATCATCACATTCCCCAAACCTAACAAAGACCCCACGCTACCCTCCTCACACCGCCCTATCACACTCCTTTGTACCCCCTCCAAAGTCATAGAGCACCTTGTACTACAACTGATGACACCTGACTTACCCCATTCTCCAACACAACACGGCTTCAGGCCATTGCACTCCACAAACACTCTTCTTACAGACCTTACACAAAGAGCTTTTGACGGCATCACCTCAGCTAGACCACCACACAGATCAGTACTTGCCACACTCGACATTAGTAAAGCCTTCGATGCCATCCCCCGCCACAACCTAACAAACAAAATCTACAACACATACATGCACAACAACACAAAAAGATGGCTGGCCAACTTCTTAGCAGGCAGATGTGCACACGTATCTTTTGCCGGTCAGTCATCTAGCATTAGAAATTTCCCAAACGGAGTCCCGCAAGGATCCGTCCTGTCGCCCGCACTCTTCAATCTGTACATGCATGATATAAATACACCAAATTCACCCCAAATAACCATAGCCTCCTACGCAGACGACATAACACTCACAAGCACGCACCAAAGCCCAGACACAGCAACAAGACTCCTTCAAGACTATCTCGACACATTACATGAATGGTGCACTACAAACAGACTCAATTTAGCCCCAGCTAAATCCACTGCAACCCTCCTCACAAGCTGGACAGGAGAGCACGATTACGTCCCGGGACTCAACATAAACAACACACCCCTAACACACACACACACACACACAAAATCCTAGGAGTAACATACGACACCCAAATGACATTCAAACAGCACACCACAAACACGAAAAAGAAACTGACACCCAGACTTAACGCCCTCAGATCACTTGCCCACACGAAATTTGGACACAACAAAGAAACCACCACCACAGTCTACAAACAATACATAAGATCAGTTATGGAATACGCAAGCCCGGCCTGGGCTTCCAACCTAGCTGAAACACATCATAAGACCTTACAGACCATTCAAAATAAAGCCCTGAAAATCATCACAGGATGCACAGCTACGACACCCACAGATCAGCTACATCAAGAAACCAAAGTCCTCAAAGTCAAAGATCATCTAGACATGAGAGTCACACAATTCCTGGCAGCAGCCTCCACGAATCAACACCACCCACTACACTACATGGTTACACACCCACAGACACCAAGAAATATCAAAACAACACCCAGCACATGCTATCACACACAAATACTGTCTTCTCTCCCTCCCTGCCCACCCCAAACCAACTTCCGGAAGCACATCCATACTCATATCACTCGCCGTTCCATTCACTCACTCATAGACAACACCCAGCTGCAAGCACGACCTCCCGAAATCCATCCTTCTGAATCCTCCCTTCCTCGCGAGGACAGAGTCCACCTGGCCAGGCTGAGATGCGGACACCATCCGGCTCTTCTGAGCTATCAGAAGAGACTGGATGACTCCGTCGTCGACACCTGCCCGGGTTGTAACACAGCACCCCATACCATTAAACACATCATAGAAGACTGCATTTCACACAACCACTTATGCCAACAACACAATATACACTCTTTGAGAGCTCTGTGGGAAAGCCCGACCGTGGCCATGGCCTTCCTTAGGGACTCGGGGCTGTTCGGCCAGGCAGCTTAGGGAACAACAACAACAACAACTGTTTCGAGTCGGCCACCCCTAGCTATGGGATATGTGCCTAAGTATAGGCCTATTCACACAAACTTAGTAGTATATCTTCACACCTATTGAAACTTCACTATGCAAGTATGTAATATTTTAAAAGGATTAGCAAATTTGGAACCAAATAAAAAGTTTATTTGCTGTGTAGAGTAGTTCTGCTAAGACAGGTACGGTACAGTATTGTAAAGTGGGGTGACTTTGGACTGGGGGTACACTTTTGACCTTTCACGGTATTTTGTAGACCTACCGTCATCAAGGCAATATGAAAGGTATTTCAAAAAAAAAAAAAAAATATGGCACTTAAGAGATATCATTAAAGTAGGTAGGAAACAAATCCCAAATCAATCACACAAATATATACCGGTACCGTACTGAATAGGCTAAAAAAAAAAAAAAAACATTGTAAAGTTGGTGGGAAAATATATACAGTATAGGCTATCTATCTATCTATTGCCTGACGCCGTGATCCCCGAAGGGGTGGCCACGAACGAACCGCCCCCGTGCACCTCTGTCCCCAGTCAGTCGATGCCCCTCCCCCCCAACCAGCACCGCCTTCGTTCATGTACAGTATAGGCTATATCTGGTATAATTATAAAGTATATATATATTTTTTTTTTGTTACCCTGGCTACCTTTGCTCATACAGAAGAAATGAGATTATACAGTACCGGTACTGTACAGTGTATATGCTGTATGTGAATGACTGGGTCATTATTTATTGTTATTATATTATTATTTTGTTTTTCTATGTCTCAACTTCTGGACTGTAGGCTTTTCAATAGCCTGTAACTCGTACGAGGCCCCAGGATTATCAATTGAAGCTTTGAGATGATGGGTGCTTCATGTGTCGCACTAGATGAGATGGAGACAATGGAGCTTCAAGGTGTTTGTTGCTTCCTTTCTGCCACAATAGATGTATGTTCATAGACAGGGACATACCCCATAGCTTGAGATGGTCTTAACAAAATATATATTCACACACATCTAGATCACCTAGGAAAAGACCCAGAGACCAAAGATCACTAGGGGCCTCCAGCATTTCACTGGCCCCAGCCCTCCCGGAGAGGTTCCGGTCTTAGCATGCAGACACGCAGCGGGGCACACCACAATGCCCGCCCACCTCACATCCAGACATGACCCTTCATAATTATACACTGGCTCCCCGGGCCAGACGCTTGATGGACTACACATTATCTAGTCCAACTGGCGCCTGACCCAACGCCCGCGCTATCTCTCAACTATTCACAAGCATTCTCTAATCATTCCTATTTATTACCACTGCTCTTGCCTGTTCTACAGTCATCTCTCTATCTTTCAACGCTTGTACTCCACAATCACTCCATCTCAATGGAGGTAAGTCTTCCTCCCTCCCTTTGTAGCTGACTCATATACAGTACTCTCTTTGTAAGCCTTTCATATCCCATTCGCTCAACATGTCTATACCAGCACAGGACCCTTCTGGCTCATCTCTCATCACATCCAACTTCCTTCTCTCTTTTGCCTTCAAAGCCCATGTCTCAGCCCCATACATAACTGTTGGTACAACTATCCCTTGATACATTGCACTTTTAGCTTTCATTCCGAGATTTCTCGCCTTCCACATACTTACCATTGCTCCGAAAACTTTCTTTCCTTCACATACTCTCTCTTTTACTTTCATTTCCACACATGTGTCCTTGCTTATCATTCCTCCAAGATATTTAATCATCCAGTCTCACATCTAGATTCCCCCTACAAGCACCTCTACACACCATCACTTTACTTTTATTGATGTTCAATCTCAGCTTCCCCCTCCGACATACCACACCAAACTCTTTGACTTCTCGCTGCAGTTTCTCTTCAGAATCTGCTACCAATGCTATATCATCAGCAAACAGCAACTGGTAGAACTCCAAATATATACCACTCTTTCCTACTAAACCCAATCCTCTACCCATAGTTCTCATTTTCACCTCCCTGACCACACCATTAAACAGCCACGGTGACATTACACAACCCTGTCGTTGACAACACTAGATGGCGACACTTTATTTATAAACGTCACTTGATTGGAGAGAGCAGCTATTCGGTACCGGTAGTTCACAGCATCTTTGAATATGGCCGGGCATCTTTTATGCTATGAATTGGTGACGATATAGGGGGTATTTTCTTGACATGTTGGTGTAGCCAGGATACTGTACTTGTAGATCAGCAGGAAAGAATGTTGTAAGGCTGAACCCATACCTGACTGCATGATTGATCATCCAGGGCTTATATCTGTTGCCTTATGCCCGTGGAATCTTCAGGCTGTCTACTATGCTTATAGGCAACAATATGGACAAATACAAAGAGAAAACTGAATGAGTAAGTGTAATGCCTTTAAAAGTACAGTACCGTACTGTAACTAGAATATGTTTTATCATACATAATGTACTGCTGATCACAATTATTTTCTTTTAATTTTTCTGAAGTGAATATACATAATTATGTCAATATTTTGTCACACCTTCAAAGTTTAAATTTTGTGACTAAACCAGATTCTTCAAAATAGCAAACTACAGATAACAAAATTTGATCATCTTAGCATATAGATTTTTAGAGTAGCTTTAGCCTATGCTTATTATTCTGTACCAGCTATACATATAGAGAAATAGGTGAACAAGAAAACAAATATCACTTTTGCCCAGATAGTAACAGACCTCATACTATAGTGTGAATTTATATACTGTACTAAAACACTTATGATAAGTATACTCAAAGGATGACCCTGCTAAAGGATAAAATGGTGCAATATGAAGTCATACTATAAACAGTAGGCCTACTGTACTGTAATTGAAAAGCAAGTTAGAAGAGGAAATACTGAAGATGTGTCAGGTGGTATAATAAGGAGCTTATATGAGTAGAAGATGGAGGGTGATGGTATGGTATGCCTGTATGCATGTTATTCTGTCTTATTGTTAGAAAATGTGGAACACTAGAGTAGATAACACTATAGGTAAAACTTTGCAGTGAGGTAGGCTGTGATGCCCATCATAAACATTATGCAACACATTTTATAATAAAAGAAACATATTTGCTTTAAAGTATGACAGATCTGTTGATCAGTTGTACTTTCCAGCATTTACATCAGAGTGATTGACCTATAGCCTGGGTACGAGCAAGTGAAAAAACAAAACATTAAAAGGGGACCATTTTGGGATGGGCATAAGGGGCATGTCTGGACAAAAAAAGCTGGAGGTGTTCCCACCATGGTCATCCTTTAGTAGGGTATTCCTGGGAAGGAAAAAAATAGTATCAAAGATATTGATATTATTTCAGTAGTACCGGTATTCATAAATATAAAAATACAGGCGATACACTCTTAACCCCAAGATAAAACAGTACAGTACCAGTATATACTGTACATTATACAACATTGAAAGTACTGATAGGGTTTCACCTAACACATCATCATCATCATATCATCTCCGACGCCTTGTTTCCCCCTGGGAAACCCCCACTAGAGGATGACCATGACAGAAACGTCTCCAAGCTACTTTGTCAAGACATGCCTCCCCTGCCCGTGCCACAATGCCCCTTCCACTACGTGGAAGTTTTTCTTCAATATATTTTTCCACTTTCTTTTCCCATACCATAGGTGGTCTTCCACTACTAGCGGTTCCACTCACCTGACTCCCATATATCTTTCTTGGCATTCTGTCTTCATCCATTCTCTGAACATGACCATACCACCTCAAAGTACTTCTCTTTATCCACTCAACCACACCACAATCAATGCCCAAAGCCTGCTCTTCCATTCCAAAGGACTCGTACACTTCCCTATTACTTGGCCCATCTAGCCTATTCATGCCAGCTGCCATTCTGAAAAAGCTCATATCCACAGGTCTCAGTTTGAAGAGGTCCTCGTCACTTGCCGTCCATGTCTCGCTTCCATACGAGTGTTGAGAGCAGCACACTGTTTCTCAGTGACTTTTTGACTTCCTGGCTAACCATTCTTCCTTTGAGAATACTATCAAGTTCTCCAATCACCTTTCTCCCTTGCATTTTTCTCTCTTTTATCTCACTCTCCATTTTACCATATTTGCATAGTACAGCTCCCAAATACTTGAAACTTTCAACCTCTTCTAGTACTTCATTTTTCAATTTTATTTTACAACTTTTCTTGTGTTCTTTCTTGATTCTATATTTTTCCTTAAAATCTATGGTTTCATGCATTCTTCTCTCAAACACCATTACCTTACATTTCCCTACATTGACCTTTAACTTTCTCTTTTCACATACCCTGTCAAAGTCAGTGACCACTCTCTGAAGTTCTTCAGCATTTTCTGCCAACAGGACTGCATCGTCCGCATATAGGCATGTTAAAATCTTCCATGTTCTTCCCTCTGATTACAGTCTAGCTCCCACACCCATTGATACAGCCCTACATTCCCTAATCACTCCATCCATGTATATATTGAACAACCAAGCTGACATGACACATCCCTGTCTTACACCTACACTGACCTCAAAACTTTCACTTAACTTATCCCCTACCTTCACATTTGCCATTGCATTCCTATAAAAAGATTTTACTGCCATTAGCAACTTTCCTCCCACACCATATACTGTTAACACATCCCACAGGCCCTCCCAGTCTACTTTGTCGTAGGCTTTTTCCAAATCCATGAATGCTGCATAGAGTTTTCTGTTTTTGGCCAGATACTTCTCTACCAACAATCACATTGAGGCTATCTGCCCTTTCTGAAACCTCCCTGTTCCTCGCCTATTTTTTCATCCGTTATCTTCTGTAGCCTCTCTGTTACTACTCTTGCGTGTACCTTTCCAGGTATGCTAAGCAAGCTAATTCCCCTATAATTCTTACACTCTTCTTTACTACCCTTCCCTTTGTACAAGGGTACTATCACTGCTTTCCTCCAGTCCTCTGGTACACTTTCCTTTTCCCATGCTAATTTACATAACCTATGCATTATGTCAACAGCTTCTTCTCCTCCATATCTCAGCATTTCACCTGGGATGTTATCTACTCCAGCAGCTTTGCCCATTTTAAGTCTATTGATTGCTTCTTTTACTTCTTCTCTGCTTATCTGGCTTTCAACTACCCTGTTTATTCTACCTCCCTCCATTCCTATGGAATGGAGTTTATTCCTATACAATTTTATAGTTAGGCATAGAGATAAGATAGAAACATGCATATATATATATATATATATATATATATATATATATATATATATATATATATATATATATATTGGGAGGTTTGACGTACCTCCCAACCTACCAAATAGGAAAACCTACTATTTGGTAGTAGTCTTGGAAAATCCAACGTCAAGGCTATTAACCTAATTGCAATGACGACTTGTCTATTTTGACTGCTATGTCGTCATTCCAACCGCGGTTAAAAAGAAAACTTCTAGAGTCTACTCCTTATCTTGCTCTAGGAGACGTTGTACATTAACCAAAACTACCACCGAAGGTGAAAAAAGCATAGAAGAGAAGAAAAAGGGGTTTACCTTAGTTACCGCTTAAGGCCCATCCCGTGTTCCGTCATGTGCAGATCCCTGTCGAACGTGCGCATGAGCGACCCTCTCTTGTCATCACATCTCACGTCAGCAGAAGAACGCGGATGGGCAGGGGTCCGGCGTGAGGGAGGGTATTATGTACGTTGGATTTTCCAAGACTACTACCAAATAGTAGGTTTTCCTATTTGGTAGGTTGGGAGGTACGTCAAACCTCCCAATTTGTTAGTAGTCTTGGCAAATCCAACGTCAAGGCTGCATAACAAATAGGAGGAGGACATCCAAGCCCAACCTACCAAAAAAACCAATGCATAAAACAAAATTACGAATGACAAAGACACAATTTAAACAAGAGAGTTTAATAAAAGAGTGAAAAACTGAGGAGTAGCTAAAAAGAACAGTTTTAACACATGCCCGTCATTCATAGTAATGCAAAAACATAGACTTGTCTGAAACCAAAAAGGTACTGTACCCAAAATCCCTTTTCTTCAAAAACCAACAAAAACACTGAACACAAGAACAAAACACAATTTTCAATGTGGCAAAAACACTTATGTACTGGAACAATACATAATCCCAAACTTGCAATCCAGTGTTGCAAACCCATACCCCCCCCCCCCCCCCTTTGTCAAAAAAACAAAGGAAAAGAACGAGGGACAAGGGGGGAAGACCAGGGATCTTCGCCAGAGCACCAGGAAACACGACCCCCGAGAGCAATCACCGGCCGAGGGGGTCGAACACTGGACACGGAGAGGTAGGAGGAGACGAAGGAATTGATAGAAGACCACAAAACCGCTGAGGCGAAGGCAGGGAAGGATCGACGTGGCAGGAACCGGAAGGAGGCAGCAAAGGATCGGACATCGCGCGCAGAACCCCTACAAACAGGGTGACGGGCACGAACGGTCCGACAAACGTGGCGGCCCAGCTGCACCTGCTAGAGCCTCCCACCTGTCCGAGGAGACACCCACACAGCAGTACCCGAAGGCGGCGCCACAGACGCAACAGAGGAGTGCAAGGCTGACACCGGGCACAACACATGGCGAGGATGCCCACGCCGTAAAGCCTGGACGGCGAAAGGCTGGAAAACGGGGGCCTCCCTCCCATGCGTGGTAACAAAAGGTGGGGAGGAGGCGAACGAGACGCCATGCAAGGACTGGGAGAATCGCACGCAGTCCCGGGGCCGTGACAATGCCGCTAATGCAGACACCCGATCCCCAGTGGCCAGAGCGACAAGGAAGAGTGGACGCCCGAGCAACGGAACCGGCGTAGCGGCCCTTGTATACGTGGGGGAAGCCAGAAGGACCAGAGCCCGCCCCAGATCCCACTGCGGAGCGACCTGGCGCGGAGGCGGTCGATCCCGGAAGGCAGCCGTCAGGAAGGAATCCAGCACCTGTGGCGGAACGACCAGCCCAGCGACGGACCCAAAGAACCCCCCGGACGGCAGACAAGTGGGTACGTATAGCGTCGACTGGAAAGCGACGTGTACGGAAGAGGTGAAACAAGGAGCGTAGGACGAGGGAAGGAGAGCCAACTGGCAGGCGAGTGGCCTGTAGCCACCTAGTAAAAGACTTCCAGCGGGACCCGTAAGTCCCCCAAGGAGAAGACGGCCAGGAACGCTGCAGGAAGTCAGTCAGGGCCCGGCCGGGGACCGGGAGCCACCGTGCCTCATGAACAAGCACGATTCGAAGGCCAAAGAGGTCCGCAGGACCCCAACCTAGCCCAAGTGGAAGCCGGAGACAGGTAGAGGGACCGGACTCGGGCACCACCGCGGCAACCGGGCGGACCAAGTCCGTGCCGGCCACAGAGGCGCGAGGAGCCAGACGCAGCCGTGGTACAGCCGCAGCTTCGCGAGGACTGGGCACATCAACAGCGCGTCTGGTGGCGGAAAGATGGATATCGACCGCCACCTGTACCAGGCGACCATGAAAGCGTCCGGACCCCCCCCGGAGCGCGAGGCCGGAGGGAGAGGTCCAGAGGCAACTGGCGCGGCACCCCCGATGCGAACAAGGCGACCTCCGGAACACCTCAGGAAGCCGCGAGGTCGGCGAACACAGTCCGTTTCATCGCCCATTCTACAAGAACGCCCTGCCCTCTCGACAGGGCGGCCGCCCAAAGGGTGGCAGGCCCGGGCAGGGAGGAGGCATGCAAGGAGAAGGGGTGTCGGTCCGCGAGGAAGAACAACTCCACCGAGACCCCCAATAGAGTCAACGACCTGGAGGACCCCCGCATAAGGAAACAGGGGACAGCTTGTCTTGTCCAACCCGAAGGCCACCGACTTACCCCGAAGGGCCAGCGCGTGGTCCCGCAGGAAGAACAAAGGAACCAACAATCCGAGGGCATAGACGGGTAAGAGGAGGGAGACCCACCCATCTGCCGGGAAGTGGACGTCCCAGGTTCGATTGGGAACCTCACCCAACCTCGCTCGACGTATCTGGGGTTACCCAGACCGTCGGCGGGGGGGGGCGGTCCAGGGCACAGCCGCAGAGAGCGAGCCCCGAGCAACCCAGCGACCGAAGCGTCGGCGAACGGTACGCGGGAGCGGCAGGAGCCGATCCATAGGGGCAACGGAAACACCGTGGTGCCCATGAGGAGGAGGCGGCGTAGCCAGAGGCTCCCTAAGGGAAGGGGCAGAGCGGCCCAATGCAGCGAACCCACGAACGAGTCCCAGAGCCACCCCGGGAGGGAGACCGAGTGCAACACGGCGAGGACCGTCCACCGAAGGTGCACCGTGGCCGGCAGACCCCGGGTCACCGTATTGCCGGACAAAACCCATGCGAGACCGACCCATGGCACGACACGCGACGGGGTCAAGCGTGACTTGGGAACATCGAAGGGGAACCCTAACCGTGCGATGTTGCGAACGACTGTGAGGGCGTCGCCAATGCACAGGCCTAGGGCGTCGGAAACTACCAACCAAACGGCCAAGGAAAACAGGAGCTGGAGCCCGCTCCTGAGGAGAGGACCCAGAGCCTGCCCCACCAGTGCGGAGAAGATCTGCAGCGCGATGTGGAGACCGAAGGGAAGGCCGTCGAACAGGAACACACGATCGGAAGCCCGAACGGCCAAGAATCGCTGGAAGCGAGGATGGAGAGGAACGAGCCAAGACACATCCTGGAGGGCCAGCGACACTACCCACGACAGAGGGCACAGGGCCAGGCGTACCAGGGGTACCGGCAGCATCCGAAACCGTGTGTGCACGATGTGCCCGTTGAGGGCCGACAGATCCACCACCGGTCGCATCGCGTCGCAGGTCGGCGACGGAACCAGAAAGACACGGGAGAGGAAAACCGGGTGACCGGCGGTCAACTCCCTCGACGCTATCCAGCTCGGGCATGGAAGTGAACACGTGGGCCACCTCTGAAGAGATGGGCCGTTGTCGGTGACAAGAGCGGAGTGGGGGTCTGGACGTCCACCTCCAGGTGAGACCCCTCCGCGCAACCCGCCGCCCCCAACGTCCCTCGCGGCTACCGAGGGGCGCAAGGGCGAAAACAACCCGAGGGAGCACCCGAGAGGAGGGGAGCGACCCGGTACGCCCAGGCGAGAAGGACCCAGAGAACTACACATTGTGTTGACGTGGAGGTACCCCCGGTACGGGCATGAGCGCCACGTTGACCTCCTCTACCCCCGCCTCCCCCAACCTCGTCGAAAAGGGCGGGCCACCCCAACCCCAGGCCGGCGCGGGGCTGACCCCTTCGAAGGGCGGCCGGAAGTGGAAGGCCGGCCAGCCCCGACACAGAGGGGATGAAAGGGGCAAGAACAGAAGTGCGAGGCGGAACCGATGCACTGGCCAGCAACGTCCCAGTCCTGCGCCCGTGCAAGGCGGCAGCACTTGCAGCAGCACCCCGAAGAGGACCGGCAGAAGGACGGGACTGAGAAGACCCCGCGCGCGGCACAGCGCGTCGGTGTGTGACGTAAACAGGGTCCGTAACGACACAGCGCGGCGTCGTGTGGCGGAAGCAGGGGCCGCCGACAGAGAAGCGTAGCATTCCCAAGCATCCTGCGTAAAAAAACCCGACGTATAGAGCGCAGAGTACAACAAACCCTGACGAATAACCAAGGGGGCCGGCCGGCAGAACGAAGACCGTACCGTCGTGCGGTGCCGGGTTGCCGCGCACACCTCGCGACCACCTCGCGATGGCGGGAAGGCGTGAAAGCCTAGCTGGGGATGAGGAGGATTATGAATTTGAAGGCTTTATCACCGAGGACAAGGATGATCAGTTGGCAAGTATGAAAAAACAATTAATGGGTCTTGTGAGATGGAGGGGAGTGATGGAAAATTGGAGGAAGGAGTTAGGGGCTAAAGTAGAAGTTTTGTCCGATATGTGTGGCGTTACTAGCGGGGTGGATAGGCCTAGGCCAGTAAGTGACAGCCTAGAGGCAGTGATGGCCAGAGTAGACGAGTTAGCGTCGGAAAATGTGGCACTCAAGGCTCAGCTTAAGGAATATGAGGGCCACCTGAGTGAGGAAGTAAAAGGAATTAGTGAGGTAAAAAATGAGTGGACAAGGGTAGAGAGTGCCACGATGGTAGCCCTTGAAGAAATTGTGAAGGAGCAGAAGGAAGAGAGAGAAAAGGAAAAGAAAGAGTTTGAAAAAAATGTAGTGCAAGTTTTAAAGAAGAAAGAGAAGGTAGTGAGAGAGACAATAGATAGAGGTAAGTGTGTAGTAATCTTTGGAGATGTGGAAGAGCACCTGGCAGATATGAAGGTAAGAAAGGAAAGGGATGTTGTGAAAGTCAAGGGGATACTGGATTACTTAGACGAGGGTTATGGATGGGTAAAAGAACTGGAGGAGGTGAGAAGGTTAGGAATATATAAGAAGGGCGAGATGAGACCACTAAGAGTGGAACTAAAGTTTAGATCAACAGCAGAAGCAGTAGCCAATGTGAGCTGGAAATTAAATTCGACAGAGCTGAATCATATAAGGGTAAAAAAGGACCTAAGTGTAGAAGAACGAGAACAGTTAAGGGAACTCCAAGCTAAGGCTGATGAAGAGAATGGAAAGTTGTCTGAAGAGCAAAAGAAGAAATTTTTTTGGAGAATAAGGGAAGGGCAAGTAAGGAAGTGGTACATCAGGAGCCACCAAGAACCGAAAGTAAGAGGAGTGATAGGGAAAGAGACAGAGAGACAAGTACGAAGTCAAAGCAAGGAGACGGAGCGAGAGATAATGCAGGGAGCAGGGGACCGGAGAGAGAGCCAGGATGTGGTGGAGAGGGTGGAACAGAGGGAGAGAGAGGGGGGAGGAGAATAGAATTAGTGGGGGAGGTGGAACTGGGTCAGGGAAGGGATGGAGGAGGAGGAGGTGAACCTGGTAGGAGGCAGAGAGGGAAGAGAAACAAGGAGGTGGATTCAAATATACTGTGCTACTACACTAATATAGATGGAATAAACAGTAAAAAGGTAGAGTTAGATAATATATTAAGAAAAGATCAACCACAGATAGTCTGTTTGACAGAGACAAAGCTGAACCAGGACTTTGACAGCAACATAGTGTTTAGTGAAGGATATAATATATGGAGAAATGATAGAAAGGGTAAAAGGGGAGGTGGAGTGGCAGTATTAGTTAAGAACCCTATGACAGCAAAGCACGTGGAGTTAAATAATGACAAGGCAGAAATAATGGCAGTTGAACTCAATGATATAGAAGGAAAAAAACTAGACATAGCAGTAGCTTACATGCCACCAAAGACCAGAGCATGGAGGGAGTTGGAGTTTGAGGAGATGGTAGAGGATATGATTCAGTCGTTGAGAAGATTGCTTTTAAGGAAGAATCGATTGATCTTGGTAGGAGATTTCAACTGTAGTGAGGTTGATTGGGAATCGGGAGATGCAGGGCCAAATCAGAGATCTTGGGGAAGTCGGCTAGTGGAGTTGGTTACGGAAAATGTACTTACACAACATGTGAAGGAAAATACAAGAATGAGGGGTAATAACGAACCTTCTAAACTCGATCTGATTTTTACAAAGGATCCTCACGAAATTAGTGATATAAACTATCTATGTCCTGTAGGTAAAAGTGATCACCTATTACTAAAATGGAAGTTGACCTCGAGTAATGCCAATAGATTAGACAATAGCTACATAAATGACAGATTAAATTATAGTAAAGCTGATTATGTATCCTTGAAAAGATATTTAGAGGGAGTAGATTGGGATCTTATTTTGAAGGAACGGGACGTACAAGGTAAATATAGTAGATTCCTCGAAATTTATAGAGTAGGAACCAATATGTTTGTCCCAAGATATAAAACTGGAAATTTTACTAAGCAGAAAGATTGGTTTAATTTGAAATGCAAAAGAGCTTTGGGTAGGCGTGATGCAGCTTGGGCTAGATTAAGAAGAAGGAACACTGAGAGTAATCGGAATAAATATAAACAAGAGAGGAATAGATATGTTAACATAATTAGGCAAGTTAAAATGAACTATGAGAAGAACATAGTAAATAAATGTGAAAGTGACCCTAGATTATTTTATAAATATATAAACAGTAAGTTGAAGGTAAAGAAACAAATTACTAAATTAAGAGTTGATGCTAGGACGTATGAAAATGTATCGGACATGTGTGAGGTAATGAATAACAAATTGGGGTCAGTTTTTACTAGAGAGGAAGGTTTTGACGAACCACAGGCGGGAAGTACTGGAGAGTGGTCTTAGTAAGATTGAAATAACTAGAGATGAGCTGTTATCTGCGATGAGAGGACTTGAAGTAAGGAAAGCTATGGGACCGGATGAAGTGTCTGCCTGGGTTTTAAAGGAGTGTGCAGAGCAATTAGTGGAGCCAGTGAGGGACATAATTCAAGCTTCCTTAGATAAAGAACAGGTTCCTGTTGAATGGAAAAGAGCTAATATCATTCCGATATACAAGAATGGAAACCCTGAGGACCCTCTAAACTATAGACCAGTTTCACTTACTAGTATTGTATGCAAGATTTGTGAAAAGCTAATTAGGAAGAGATGGATGAAAATGTTGGAGAGAAAGAAAATAATAACCCCAAAGCAATTTGGATTCAGAGAAGGGACATCTTGTGTTACCAGTTTGCTATGTTATTACAGTAGGGTGATAGATGTACTCCAAGAAAGAGGCGGATGGGTGGACTGCGTCTACTTAGACCTTTCCAAAGCATTCGATAAGGTACCACATAAGAGATTGTTATCTAAGCTTGAGACGCTAGGATGTGTCAGGGGGAGTTTGCTGAAATGGATGGAGAGCTATTTAACAGATAGGGAAATGAGGACCAACATTAGAGGAACTTACTCATCGTGGCGGAAAGTTGAGAGTGGTGTGCCGCAGGGATCTGTGTTGGCACCTCTCATGTTCCTTATGCCAAAAAGTTAATTAAGCAAAGTAAAAAGACCTTAGAGTTACATATTGCGAATCAAAGTAAAACAAACCCGAAAGAATTCTATAGTTATATCAGAAAGAAAAAAGTCGTTACTTCAACTGTTGGACCATTAGTCGATGAAAATGGAGAATACATCAAAGACGAAGAACAAATGAGTAATGCCCTCAATACCTTCTTTGCATCAGTTTTTACAACAGAAGACCTCAGTGATATCCCTACACCATCGCCGATTCAGATTGATAATTCAGATGTTCTAAGCAATATCACCGTTACAGAGAGAGAAGTATTGAATTGTTTAGATAAACTCAAGGTAAATAAAACGCCTGGACCTGATACAATCTCGCCTAGAGTTCTAAAGGAAGCTAAGGATGAGCTCTCTAAACCACTGACATTACTATTCAATAAATCCTTGCAGTCTGGAACTATGCCCGATCAGTGGAAGCTAGCCAACGTAACACCGATATTCAAAAAAGGCAGCAAATCCCTACCCAGTAACTATCGTCCAATTAGCTTAACCTCAGTTGTATGTAAAATGCTAGAAACGGTCATACGAGACAGACTCGTAAATCACTTAGAGGAAAATAACATACTTAAAGATACTCAACACGGCTTTCGTAAAAAGCGTTCCTGTTTAACAAACCTCTTAGACTTCTTCCACGATATCCTCAACCTCTACGATGAGAGTAAAGCTGTAGATATTATATACCTTGATTTTCAAAAGGCCTTTGACAAAGTTCCCCACAAACGTTTACTGCTAAAACTAAAAGCGCATGGAATACAAGACGGTGTGTTGAAATGGATAGAAAATTGGCTCAGCGACAGAAAGCAAAGAGTAGTCATAAACGGTAAGGCATCAAAATGGACCAATGTAAGTAGCGGGGTACCCCAGGGATCGGTTCTAGGACCAATTCTCTTTCTAATTTACATCAACGACATAGATGAGGGTCTCACCTGTACAATCTCAAAATTTGCTGACGATACAAAAATTGCAAATAGCGTACTCTCAAAAGAACAAGTTGACGATATGCAACACAATCTAGATAAATTGTCATGTTGGGCCCAAATTTGGCAAATGAGTTTCAATGCGGATAAATGTAAAGTACTACATATCGGATACCTAAATGAGAAAGCAAACTATTCGATGAATGGCACTCAGCTTAAGAATGTAAACAGAGAAACCGATCTGGGAGTAACAATATCGAGTAACCTAAAACCGAGTCAACAATGTTCAGAAGTTGTTAAGAAGGCAAACAAAATAATTGGCTTTATAGGCAGGTCATTTGAGCATAAATCCAAAGAAGTTATCCTAACCCTTTACAATTCCTTAGTCCGCCCTCTTCTGGAATACTGCGTTCAATCCTGGTGCCCTTATTACCAAAAAGATATAAACAAGCTAGAACGAGTTCAACATAGCCTAAAGAACAAACCATACGAAGAGCGTCTTAGAGAATTAAATCTATTTCCTTTAACCCAGCGCAGATTAAGAGGTGACTTAATTCAAGTGTTCAAAATCATCAAAGGCATCGACAATATGAACTGTAGTAAGTACTTCACTATCGACCAATCTAATTACACGCGGGGAAACGGTTGCAAAATTATTGGTAAATCTTTGAACTCACACGAATCTAAGAATTTCTTCTTCAATCGAGTTGTCAACTTGTGGAATGGGCTTCCCCGAAACGTTATAGACTGCATCACCGTTGATTCATTTAAACTCCGCCTAGACAAATATCTCGCATCAAACCCGCGACTGACTGCGTTTGTAAATGAATAACTTTATTTTATCCCCCCCTCAGTTACTAACCCATCTGTCCCCTACTAACTTCCTAATCCTGCCACGGACATTAGTTCCAGGGCAGTAATTCCCTTTCCAATGTTCCCTTACCCACTCTAAACCACTGTTTGGACACTTGATCCTCAGTGTTTTGGAGGACAAGCAACCTAGAAGGGTCACTAGATCTGTTGTTGCTTGATTTCCTTTGTACTCCTTTGTACTCCTTTGTACGTGAATGACCTGCCGATAGGCATAAACTCTTACATGTCAATGTTTGCAGATGACGTAAAAATTATGAGACAAATAACAAATAAAAGTAGTTGTGAGGAGCTGCAAGGGGATTTAGATAAAATATACGAATGGAGCACCAAGTGGAAAATGAAATTTAATATAAGTAAATGTCATGTGTTAAATATGGGAAGAAGTGTGAATAGACCAAATTGGGAGTACAGGATGGGAGATAATAAAATTAGCAAGGCCGAAAAAGAAAAAGATTTAGGGTTGATTATACAAGATAATTTGTCGCCAGAGAAACATATTAACAAGCTCTTTAGCGGAATGTATGCAATGGCCGGGAATATGAAAGTTGCTCTGAACTATTTGGATGAGACCATGGTAGCGAAAATTATGAAGAGTATGATTAGACCAAGATTGGAGTATGCAGCAGTGGTGTGGTCCCCGCATCTAAAGAAGCATATTCACAAGTTAGAAAGAATCCAGAGAGCAGTCACTAGATTGGTTCCAAGTCTCAGAGAACTGCCATATGAAGGGAGGCTAGACAAATTAAATCTACCGAGTCTAAAAGAGAGGAGAGAGAGGGGAGACATGATAATGATGTACAAATGTACCCGGGGGCTGGAGAGGCTGGATAGGGAGGATATATTAATTATGGATACAGGAATAACTAGAGGCCACAGCTACAAAGTAAAAAGACCTACCTGCAAGAACGATATCAGGAAGTTTAGCTTCCCCTATAGATGTATTGACAAATGGAATGGGCTGGAGGAGGAGGTGGTAGGGGCAAGGAACATCCATATTTTCAAGAAAAAATTGGATAAAAAGTAGACGGAGAGACGGGACAACACGAGCTTAGCTCAACTCCTGTAAACTACAATTAGGTAAATACAATTAGGTAAATACAAAACCGCCTTCAGCTCGGGAACCAAAGACACCGCGAGCCGAAGGTGGACCCGCTGAACGCTGTCCAAACCCTCGCGAAGATCGCCTGGCGCAGACACCTCGAAAAGCCGCAGGTGGTGAACAGACGTCTGGAGGGAACCTAAAGACAAGACAATAAGTCCGTCACCCTCTGTCGCAAGGGAAAAACCTTGGCGACAGAGGGCTGATCCGGGGGAGAGAAGAACGGGGTAGCAATAGAACAAAGTTCAAGAACGGGCGCGCTCATCCAGGACCAGAACGCGCCGTCCAACCCGCCGACAGACACAAGAGGAGGCAAAATCAGGGACGACTCCGGGGGAGGGACGGAAGGAGAGCCGTCGACGGATCGGTGTGTGAAGTCGAAGGCCTCAGCAAACCAGGCCTCCAATGGGAGAGGGTGACCGAGCATGATGGCTAAGCCAGGCGTACCGGCGTCGCACAAACCTGTCCCATAGGAGGACAGACCCGTCAACACAGCCAGGGACTGAACAGCCGGAAGGATGTCAGGGCGGCTGAAGTCTGACCAGAGCGTAGGCCTGCAGAAGGGAGGGGGACCGTAGCAGGGGTAGGTAGGGTGAGGCGCGGAGGGTGAGTCACCGCCAAGAAGGGCGAGAAGAGGGAGTCTTCCATCGACACAAAGCGCCCGTCGAAGCGTGACACAACCCAGCCCTGCATAGCCGACAATCGATCCGAGAGGGGCTACCCCCCCCCCCCAGATTGGGCGGCCCGCAGGGGCGAGCGTGAGCGAGACCCACGACACGAACCAGCAGCGTCGCGGCCCAAGGAAGGCGAGCGACGACGGTTGTGTCGCCGTTGAGGGACTCGTCCCCGAGCACGAACGGCCGAGGGGGAAACAGCACCATTCCCCTCTTCCAGCGACACATCAGCTCCTGAGAAAGGGGACCCCAAAACCTCGCGAAACCCCGCCGAGGCAAGAGGAGGGGTACCCCCCAGGCGAGACGGTAAGTGAAGGTCAGGAAGAGAAGAATGAGGAGGAGCAGGACGACGGGAGTGGGAAGGCTGGCCGGGTGAAAGGAGGCCAGGAGCCGCGGGGGGAAACAGAGCAAGGATCCCCGGGGCTGAGATAACAGGGCGGCCCGACACCGAGGCGGAGGAGGGAGGGACCACCACCGTGGGACGAGACCGTGAAGGAAGAATAGGCACTGAAGCAGGTGAAGTAGGAGAAGCAACGACATCCAGGCGGACCCTCCTGGACAGTGTAGGAGGAGGGAGCAGAGGGCCAGCTACAGCATGAACAACCGCGCGCGGAGAGGACAACGGAAGAGGAAGTCGTCTGGGCTGGGGAAGCGGGCGGAAGGGAGTAGAGCCCCTATCCGTAGAGGCCAGGGGAGGGCGCACAGGGGCAGAGCCGCTAACCCCGGCCTCAGGGCGAGAACCATGACGAGGGCGATGGGCGTCGTCAAGGCGATCAGGAGGACGACGAGGCGAGCGAGAGCGTGGACGGAGCCGGGGAACCCCCCAACGATGGGACGACCGGCTGCGGGACCCAGGGGAGAGGGCCCGAGCAGGGAGAGGGCCAGGTGAACGGCCTTCAGTCGGGTCAGGGATACCCAGGGCGACGCGGATCCGGTTGGCAACAAAGGCCGGGGAACGGTGGCCCACAGTCCTAATGTGGCGGGAGACCATCGTCCACACCGACGGAAGGGAAGCAGAGGCCACAGCCGCCGCCGAGGAACCAGGGCCATGGAGCAGCACAACCACCAGGGCCAGACACGTGCCACACAGAGCAGGGAGGTAGGCCGTAGAGGACACACAGAGCGAGTGGCGCAAGCAGGACTTGTGCCTCTCCAAGCACGGGGAGCGACAACCAAGGCGAAAGCAAGGCAGCCTACCTGCACTAGAAGAACACACACCATAATCAGCACGTCGAAGGAGTAAGTGGAGAGAATGTCCAAGAAGAACCAGGGAAGGAGCATGGGGAAACAGGAACACACATGCAAACAGGTATCCGTACTCACCCTAAACTGGGA
The DNA here is from genome assembly GCA_032716605.1 of Paralithodes platypus. Taxonomy (NCBI): domain Eukaryota; kingdom Metazoa; phylum Arthropoda; class Malacostraca; order Decapoda; family Lithodidae; genus Paralithodes; species Paralithodes platypus. The sequence goes on along the minus strand of CM064577.1, from coordinate 45,087,510 downwards.
GCACAGAGGTAGGTGAGGAGTGCGGCCGAGGCGGAAGAGCACTAGCAGAACCTGCAAAGATGGAGAAAGTGTTAACCACCACTCAACATCTTACATGCAGGGCCTATAACACCAGTAAAGTGCATACACCAATATAGTATCAGGCAACAAGATGACATAAAAAAAGTCAATAGTGAAAGCCAACTATTACCGCAAATTTGCGGGCCAATGGAGGCATAACCGTACCGACACCACCCTCCCGCAATTTTGCGGGACCCCCCAACGATCTCCGCAAATTTGCGGGGAGCCGAAATGTCCCAGAGGACCGAATCAAGCCCCCGCAAATTTGCGGGACCGGCCGAGATGGTCCGGCGCCGAAAAAGCGAGAGGAGCGTCTAGGGAATACCAAAAGAGGCCCAGAAAAAAGCGTCATCTCCTTATGAACTCCAAGCGACGATGGCCATCAAGCTGAGCAGTGTCTTCCTTGATAATATCCTGACTCAACCGGTCAAGGGAGAGGCAAGGAAGACACACCAGGGGAGAGGAGGCACATCCCCCAGGAACCACCCAACCCACAGAGATAGAGCAAAGCCCATGAGGAGAAGTGGCAGGAAGGGTGGTTTGGCACAAACAGGGGCCCCCGTAGGGTACCCCAGGAATGGGCAAAAGGGTATGAAAGGATGGAGGAGAAAACAGTAAGGGAACACAAAAACCAGTAAATGAAACTGGCGAGAAAAAGGGTGGCCTAGCCGTGAGGAGAGAATGTGTCAGGGGCGAAAAACCCTGTGGTGTGAGGGAGGGGCCCCCGTGGGGTACCCCTGGATATCACGAACCACCAAGCGCCCAGGCCCTTGAGACACAGTGAAGGCTCGAAAGGGGGGACTCGGGAATAACGCTAATAATGCGGCCGACACAAACCCGACAAACAGCACCGCCACCACGAAATCTCAGATTGTGAACCAACTGTACACCGAGGCTATGAAAATATGAAAACTCATAGGGGCATAGCAATTCCTGAATGAGAAACAAGCTAGGCTAAAATAAGCTAAAAGCTAAACTATGCCCAGACTAACAGGAAAAAAGAATATGAAAAGAGAAAGGAATGAAAAACACACACGAGGAACGCCAGGCGCCCCCGTACCTTCGGTAGCTATTTCCACACGCGTCTCCATTAAACACACTGAGGAGCCCATTTACGTGTGCCCTAGATCACGTAACATCTGTCTAACAAAAAAGAAGGCCAGATAAGCCGAAACGAACCTAAACAGGGTGAATTAAAGGAGCACAACAAAAGCGACTGCATTCAATGGAGCGCGTGAAAAAATGACAAGAGAGGGTCGCTCATGCGCACGTTCGACAGGGATCTGCACATGACGGAACACGGGATGGGCCTTAAGCGGTAACTAAGGTAAACCCCTTTTTCTTCTCTTCTATGCTTTTTTCACCTTCGGTGGTAGTTTTGGTTAATGTACAACGTCTCCTAGAGCAAGATAAGGAGTAGACTCTAGACGTTTTCTTTTTAACCGCGGTTGGAATGACGACATAGCAGTCAAAATAGACAAGTCGTCATTGCAATTAGGTTAATAGCCTTGACGTTGGATTTGCCAAGACTACTAACAAATATATATATATATATACCGGTATATATATATATATATATATACGGTATATATTTACGTCTCACATTTTACTACCATTAGAAGCTATGCTATACCGTATACTTAATGTATAGTCGTGGTCATGAATTTCTGGATTTTTTTTGTAGAGATAATTATAATACACATGATAACTATATTGGAAAACTGTTGGAACCGCACAGACAAATTACTGGGATTCACTAGTTAATGTTCATTGTCTTGTACTGTATTAGGTGTATTCTGACCACGACTGTACATACCCGGTAGATTATTGAAGCGTGGGGTTTAAATTAACAGCCCACTAACATTTTCTAGAATCTGCATAGGGCAGATTCTAGATATCTGCATAGGGCAGATTCTAGATATCTGGAGTTCACCCGTAATGTTCTGAGAACCTGCAAAAAGTGCTTATTACCAGTATATGGAATGCAACAAAATGCAGTGTTATAGGATAATCGCATAAGGGAAATAAACTGGGAACATACTCTTTATTGCATTAATCTAATAAGTTAGTATTTCTATGAAAGGGTTAAAGATAAAACAAATTCTTACTAATTATATTTTTTATTTCGTAAGTGTCATTGTATACTTGTATTTACATGTTTTAATGTTTTAATTTAGTTACCAACAAGCCTAGGAAATTATTAAAATTCAACAGTTTGGGAAGTCTTACATTTAATCAAAATGTCTATAAAATACAGTACTGTACAGTATATCCTCATACATGAATTTATACTCAATTTTATGTATGAAAGTGAAATTTGAATGATTTACAAGAAAAAAAAAATACTGGTACAGTACTGTACAACAAATCTGAGTGAAGTTTTGAGAAAACTTACCAGTAAGTTTCTCCCATTTTGGAGTTTCCTTAAATAAATAAAAAAACAAAAAAAAACAAGCCAACTTTATTTTTTTTTTAAGTATTATCATTGTTTTATGTCTTTCAATTAACCCAACATTTTGGTAAAGATGTAGTATTCGGGCGTATCGCCCGTCTTGTTTACACTACTCACAGGCTCGCAATCACGTTCCTGTCTATTTTAACTGCCTTGGGATACAATAATAGGGTACCCCCCCCCCCTATTACTTATTGTCATCATCATATATTTTGCCAGCAGGGGGAAAATTGCAGAATAAAAGCAGTCAAAATAGACGGAATTTAACCGCGACCGCACGACCTATGTAAACATGACGAACGTAAGCCTGGATACTACATCCTTCCCCATATTTTCCCTAATATTCATAGCCTGCCCCACTGCAGCTCCAGACAGCACATATGTATAATGAAGCATTTCATCGAGAGATAAATGATCGGTAAAAATGTAGTTACTTTGGCCAGTTTTATTTTTTATTTATTTATTTTTTTTACCTAAAAACCTGGTGTATCTGTATATTCAAGTAGAATATTATGGTAAAACCCTATAAATCAGTAATATACGGGCCCATTACACCGAGAATATTAAAACAACAACAGAACAAGTGGGGAGGGCTTGGCAATGATCCAGTATTCGGGCGTACCGCCTGCCTTGTTTACACAACACAGACGCTCGCGATCACGATCCCGTCTATTTTGACTGCCGTGGGCTACAATAATAGGTTGATTGCCCCCATGACTTATTGGCATCATCATATCTATTGCCAGCAGGGGGTAAATAACAAAAAATAGCCGGGAACTTAACCGCTGGTGATCTACTGTCGACTTATGTACAGTAAACATGACAACTGTATGCCCAGATACTACATCCTTCCCGATGGCTTTGAAGCTCAGGGAAAATGAGGGGTTAAGACGTTTAATGAGTGAATATGGATAAAAACACCTTGTCCAAACCTTTAATTATTTGAATAGTACATAACTACGGAAAGTCGTCAAGTTTTGTAGTTACGAGATGTAATATAGACATAAAATACGATATATGCGGGTCGATCCACACTCGAACATCATCCGTTCCTTAGTGTAAACACACGACTGCAGGCGGATCGCTAGATATACCTAAAACTAACCAAACATAACTTAGGCCAACTGATTTAGGGATAGATGTAGAGTTCGGTCGTAATGTTTACATAAGGCGATCGCCCGCGGTTAACTTCGCGTCTATTTTGACGGCAATGTTTTCGGTTATTTGCCCCCTGCTGGCAATATACATGATGATGACAATATGTCATGGGAAGGTGAGGGGGGGCATGCCCCCCTTATCATATTATTGTTTCCAATGGCATTTAAAATAGACGGGAACATGATTGTAAAGGTCCGACGCCTCCCCCGCCGCCGTCATGTTTACATCTGTCGATTGCTGTGGTTAAGTTCGCATCTATTTTGACGGCGATTTTTTTCGTTTCGGTACTTTGCCCCCTGCTGGCAATATATATGATGATGACAATATGTCATGGGGGTATTATTGTATCCAAAGGCAATCAAAATAGACGGGAACATGATGGCAAAGGTCCGACGCCACTAATGCGTAGTGTAAACAAGGCTGGCGGTACGCCCGCACTTAACATTCTTGCCTTTATTTACCCTAAAGTAAGCAAATCGCACAAAGTCGAGGTAACAATTTGCTCCGTTTAGTTTTTCTTTCAAGGGGGCCTAATCAGGGATCCGAATCATTATAAGATTGGTTGAGGGGGGGCACTCACCCCCTCGGCCTCAGAACTTAGTGTAATCATCATCTATGTTGCCATTACGGGGCATCAACAAAATACAGATATGATAATCCCGCGCACGAGTTGATATGAACGGATCGCCAGGATCGGCTAGATAGTCAACAAAACTGGGATTCAAACACAAGAAGTGGCGGATCTATCACAGACTTTACTCTTACAGGCGCCTGTGCACATATTAGTACCGTACCTAGGTAATGGACTAGTGCCAGGGCCCAGGGATGTACATTCTGCTTTACAGGTACAGTACCAGAAATTGTGTTCACGGCGAAAATATAGGCTAGTGATAAATTGACACCAAGCCACCAACACTTCTAGACTAGTACGAAATAATCAAAATACACACATAGGTCTAGCATTAAAATATAGCAGAAAGGGCAAGGATGTAGTATGCGGGTTTACCGTAAAACCGCCCGCCTTGATTACACTACACAGACGCTCGCGATCAGGTTCCCATCTATTTTGACTTACATGGTTTACAATAATAAGTTGAGGGGCCAGGGGGACTTTGCCCCCTCTCCCCCCCCCCCCCCCATGACTTAGCCTATTGTCATCCTCATATATATTGCCAGCAGGGGGCAAACAACTGTAACAACATGACAAAATAGACTGGAACTTAACCGCAATTTATCAACCTAGGCTATGTAATCATGCCGACCGTCGGCCTGTACACCCGGATACTATATCCGGGTAGAACGTAGAGTTCGGGTGTACCGCCAGCCTTGTTTACACTACGCGTAGGCCGTAGTGGCGTCGAACCTTTGATGTTCCCATCTATTTTGACTGCCTTTGGATACAATAATATGTTGAGGGCTCACCCCCCCCCGCCCATGACATATTATCATCATCATTTATACTGCCAGCAGTGGGCAAATAACCTAAAAAAATCGCCGTCAAAATAGACGCGAAGTTAACCGCGGCGATCGCCCTATGAAAACATGACGACCGTACGCCCGGAATCTACATCCATCCCCTATATCCTTCCCCAGAAAAGTATGTTTAGCCTACTAATAAAAACTCATGATGGTGCACTTATAGAAATTTACCAATATCATAAGTTGTCCATAGGCTCACCTAGGCTAAGTGTAATAATAATAATAGGCTAATAATTCAATTGTTCGACCTAGCCAGTAGCATAGCCTATAGGCTACTGCGAAAGATTAGGCTAGTAGCCTAAATGTCATAAACTGCACTAGCCTTAGCCTAGGGGTTATTTTAAACGACACTAGCCTAGGCCTACTGCAGCGTTATGAGAAACAATTTATTAGGGAAAATAGGCACCAATAGATTTGCCATATAGGCTAGGCTAGTCCTCATGGAGGATTTTCGTTATCGATAAATTGAAAAAATACCCACTTCACATACAAATAGCCTACACCAAATATATGTCAAAGATGTAAAACAGCGGGGGTGGCAGCCCCCACCCATAATATTAGGATAGGTTAGGTAAGGTTGTTAGGTTAGGCTAATGTCATTTCAAAGGGGTATAGTAAACACTAGGATAGTCTAGGCCTATACCCGGTCAGAGGTAAGTCCTGCAGTAGTCTCCTTGAATGCAACCAATATTGAATTTGACGTTTCATTGCTGCTGGCCTCTGCAATGGTGAATGGTTTAGCAATAGGCAATGCACTCTCCTCGAAATGTACAGTAGGCTACACAGCCTAGGCCTACAGCTAGACTTTGGCTTTTCATTCCAAATTCTTGTCTGGTTGACAAAAACATACCATTTTCTAACATACTGTTCTTCCTCAGGAAATTTATAGACATATACATGGTCCAGGTGTGTTAAAACACCCAAATACCACACAGCAGTTCGGCAAACATAACCACTCCTGACGAGGGGTGAGGAGGCACTGCCCGTGACTGACGTGAAATTAATTCATTCCCAAATATTTTCGCACTCTATTCCTGGTGTGACGTCACACATCGTTGCCAGTGCGTATTGTTAATAATGTCTTTTTTGCCATTACGGAGTGATATTTTTGGTAAATTATATATAACCAGTTATTTATCAGCTCCTGTAGAACCTCTCAACCACGATAAAAAGTAAATGTGTTAATTCATGCATCACCACCTTTAAGAGGCAGAGAAAAAAAAATCAATTTTAAACATCGAAAAACAAATTTTTTTTTTGTTTTTTTGCCCTTGGGCCATGCAAAATATCAGTCCTCTACCTCCCCTCCTTCCCCACTTTCCTCCCCTTCTTCAGTTATCACCTATTTTCCCTGTTATTCCTTTATTCCGAGGTATATTTTCGTGCTAACATTAGCGAGTTGCAAGCAGGGCATTGTCATCACTGTTAGCAAGCGAGTGCAAGAGAGAGAGAGAGTATTGATCGACAGTGTCTCAGTGGCCTTGGGGGAAATTGGCGGGAAAGGAGGTTGCCTCACCCATACATTATGTAACTCGCGGCCTGTATCGCCGATTTTGACCATCCAAACGCTGTTTTCACTCGTTTTATTGTTGTAACAGGTTAATACCTTTATAATCAACCTATAATAGGCGCATATGGATAAGTATTAATGCTATTTATGGTAAAATGAATATTTTAGTGATGGAAACAGCTCAAATACATGCGCACAGGCAGAGGTGTCTAATTACCCCCATGCGCACTTAAGAGGTTAACTAGCAGATCTGTGTACAGAGTCTCAGAGTTAACCCTTTTTTATTCAAGCAGGCTTCTTCGAAGCACGCTCCTTCTTGTACCCCTTTTTGTATATATATATGCTGTATAAAGTTTATGCGCAAAATATATATTTTTTACAAAGTAAGAATACTATGTGGTTGTTTGATTATCTGCTTTTGCTAGAGTTATGATATGATTACGAATGTCCCCCTCCAGTCTTAGATATCAGGCATAATCGTCAATGATGGACGATAAATTATAGGTTTGACTCCTGCAAGGAGATAAAGAAAACCTAATATTTAATAGTGGCCCCGTAATCATTGACGACTGGGGCCCTCCCGACCATCCCCTTCCCATTCGTTGATGTATTAAGGATTTTGGTTTACTTGATATGTCAGTGAAGGAAGTATGACGCCTGAAGTCAGCGTCTGGTCAAAGATCCACACAAGTACATCCACGAGTATATGGAAAGCTTATGAATAGTTATTCTTATTTTATTTTTATTTTTTATTTGTTACAAAGTTTTTTCGTAGTGAGAACCCAATTTCATAATGACAGAACCATGAGTGAGGTTGCATGCGCTCATGATGAAGGCTCCTCAATTTTTTATGCTCTGCGCGGTAGATTCAAACTACAGTGGAGCCCCCATCCTAGCTGCTAATCGGTTCCGCAGAAATAGAGCTAGGATTGAAACATCCAAGATCGGGGCACTGTTCTTATGGGGAAAATTCAATCGGTTCCGTGCTCATGCCAAAATTTGCGTCTTTTTCTATTTTTTGCCTATGAAAACATGTTTTATTGTACACAAATTAAATTTTATGCATTATACTGTATCATATAATACACCATCGAATAAGTTTTTAATAACTAGAAAAAAAAAGGCCCAATATCTAAACAATTACCGCACTTTTTCCCAGTGTTAGGCTATGAAAACATGTTTTTTGTCTAGGCTACATCAAGTAGCCTAGGCCTAAATCTTATGCATTGTAAATAATAATGTAGACATGGCTAAATGACAGTCCTAACCATAAATACTGTAGATTGGGGCATTGTTTCTATCATGCACATTTTTTTAGGCCTAGGTTCTAAATTCGTCCAGCCACCCCTCAAGTACCCATTTCGCCCCAAATAGCCTACATCCAATAAATGCATATTATGAGGAAAAGACGTATAAATACGTACAGTAAACCCTCGCCATCTCGGACCTCTAGAAGTCGGAAACCCGTACTAGTCGGACTGGCTATGGCCTCTCGGACATGCACTTCGGTATTTCGGACATTTCCGTCATCGTTCCGACAGTCTCTGACGTTGTGGGACTTTTTATAAGTATTCGGAAAATGTCCGATATTATATTTTTCAATTCCATTGCATTAGAAATTATTCAAAGATTACAAGAAATCCAAATAAGACATAGTTATGTTAATGTATAAGGGAGTTACGTAGATGCATTAGAGAGATAGATAGATAGAAAGAGAGAGTTACAGAGGGGGAGTGAGCGATAAACACGAACTATTATGAGACGGACTTAATTGGTTCTGAAAAGACAAGATAGATAGAAAGAGTTGCAGAAGGGGAAGTGAGCGATAAACACGAACTATTATGAGACGGACTTAATTGGTTCTGAAAAGACAAAGGAGACTTTTATATTGACTCTTTTTCATGTTATTATTTGTGTGCTAGAAGGATAATATTGTTTTCAATTCCATTGCATTAGAAATTATTCAAAGATTACAAAAAGTCCAAATAAGACATAGTTATGTTAATGTATAAGGGAGTTACGTAGATGCATTAGAGAGATATAGATAGAAAGAGAGAGTTACAGAGGGGGAGTGAGCGATAAACACTAACTATTATGAGACGGACTTAATTGGTTCTGAAAAGACAAGATAGATAGATAGACAGAGAGTTGCAGAAGGGGAAGTGAGCGATAAACACGAACTATTATGAGACGGTTTAATTGGTTCTGAAAAGACAAAGGAGACATTTTTATTGACTCTTTTTCATGTTATTATTTGTGTGCTAGAAGGATAATATTGTTTTCAATTCCATCGCATTAGAAATTATTTATAGATTACAAAAAGTCCAAATAAGACATAGTTATGTTAATGTATAAGGGAGTTAGTTAGATGCATTAGAGAGATAAATAGATAGAGAGAGTGGCTAGGGGCGAGCGAGCGATAAAATACTAACATATACGAGACGGACTTATGTTTCTTGAGACAAAGGAGAAATTTTTATTTACTCTCTTTTTCATTTTATTATTTGTGTGTTAGAAGGGTAATATTGTTTTCAATTCCATCGTATTAGAATTGATTCATAGATTAAAAAAAGACCAAATAAGACGTAGTTATATATATGTATAAGGGAGATAGATGCATTAAATAGATATATAAAAAAAAAAAAAAAAAAAAATCTCAATTTCTCTGGTGACGCGGACTTTCTTCTTCTAATTCGGAATTTTCCCTCTCTTAAGTCGGACATAAGTCGGACTTCGGACATCTCGGATTTTCGGTCATCTCGGACTGGGTCTCCCCCCAATTAGTCCGAGATAGCGAGGGTTTACTGTATTATGAGAAGATTACTTACCACACAGATTTTATTATAAATCATTGTCATACTTAGCCTAGCCTAGGCTAACATCGTCTAGGCTAGGCAATTCAATCGCTTTCGTCCGATATGGACTGGTCTTTGCTGTGTTTTGAGCATGAAATTCCTTCATTGCTACCACCAGGCCAACCATCCCTATCACTAGATGTACTAGAGGTTATAATAAACGCGAGAGATAAGGGGTTCAGGCACAAAAAGGCTTGCAAACGGTTGTTTTGTCAACACAGATACTAGCTAAACTGCAAGCGTCTGCTTAGTGATGACGTCATACAAAGATGGCGGCATCTTGCGCATTTGACGGATCCGGATCTCGGATTCACTCGGATTTCGTCTCTAAACGGCAAGCTACTGGCAGATTCTTTCGTTATGTTAAAACAAAATTATTGTTTTTGTTTGTTTTCTAGTTTTATGTCGAGTTTTTCGTTATTTTTGCTATTTTTTCGGGTTTCGGCTGGGATTTTGATGCGAGGAATGAGGCTTTTGGCGCGAGAATTGAAATGGGGAATATTTGGTGTGTGGTGCGAGCATTGAATCAACGAAGACCGGTGTAGCGAGGATGGGGGCTCCACTGTACGGTAAATGAGCGTTTGAAGAGGAGGCCTTATGTAATAGGCATAATCGTCAATGATTACGGGGCCACTACTAAATATTAGGTTTTCTTTATCTCCTTGCAGGAGTCAAACCTATATTCTTAACAATTAGACTATCCAAGACATTAAGCAAACAAGAGTCTGGTCATCTCACCACACATTTTTATCCAAATATCTTTCAGTTCATTTGAAGAGACCCACTGTGCCATGCATAGCCATGAGATTTAGGCATAAGCATAACTGATCTCTGTTTATTGCAATAATGACATGTTTTATGTTACAAGTACGTGTGAGGTTCACCAAGTACTGACTTACTTTTAGGAGTTTTGGACAAAACAGAGGGGGGGGGGGGGGGAGTGTGTTCCGAACTGGAGAACCTCTCAGAAGTGTTGTTCAATGTTAATATTAGTAAGATTGATAATCTCTAAGGGTTAATTTCTAATACAGGATATTAGATTAATAAATGCACAAAACAAATTGTTTTGGTGTTTAATTTAATAAGTATGAATAGATTTTCCTTTTTACAAATCATTCTAGTACTATAGTATGTACAATTCTTATGTGTTACAATATTTAGTGGTTCTTTTATTAAGTTTTACTGCATCCTTATCTTTATCTACCTTTCTATCGCTTCCTAAGGCTTACATAGAAACCCTGCCTTTATACTTTACGCTTTTTCTTAATTCTAGTTATTTAATTACAACAGTGCGAGCCGGTAGTTTTGGTCCTCTTCAGTCTTTGACGTTGAGTATGAGATGTCCCAACCACCGATCTTGGTATTCTTAGGCTCTCACGTCATTGACGGAGAGAACCATTACTAAATTACGGGTTTGACAACCCGAAGGGAAGGAAGGAAAACTAACTATTTAGTAATGGTTCCGTAGTCAATGACGTAAAGCGGCCCTCCCTCCTCCCTCTTCCCATGCACATGCACATGCGCAACTTTGTACTATGAAGGACGTATAAACCCAGCGTGACCAGCTGGGGGACGCGTCCAAGGGAAGGACTGTATAACGGCGCACTAGTTGATTTAGTAAGACAACATTCATAGTTTCTAATCCTTACTAATAAAAAATTTCTTTCTTTTTCTAATGGTTACCTTTTTTAATGACGTTCCCTAGGAACTAAGTAAAGGGTTTCACCCTAGGATGGACTTTTTATATATTTGGGTCGCGTTATGCTTTCTCCGGGACCTTCACGGGGGTCTCCGGGGAGTCCTTATATATATAAGGCTCTCACGTCATTGACTACGGAACCATTACTAAATAGTTAGTTTTCCTTCCTTCCCTTCGGGTTGTCAAACCTGTAATATTTTTTTTAGGCGATAGAGAGCAGTTTAGCTGTACAGTAATATAAAAAAAAGTACTGTAATGAAAAAAACATTACTGATATACTGTACTGTATAATGCAGAGTAGATGTATTTATTTATTATCTGCAATAACTTTCATAACTCATAAAAGTAACTGAATTTGTTTGTTTTCAGTCGGGAAGACAAGAGACATATTGTGGTTGGCGACAACAACAACCAGGACTGGTCTATCAGAGTGAAAGGTGAGCGATCTCTGCCATACCCATAGCTTACTCTGACTGTTCCTTTTATTTATATATTTTCTAGATATCAAGTGATGGCGTCTCTTCCGTGGATTGACCTCCCTACTGCCAACCTAGAGGTTGGCAGACTGGGAGCCAAAGTGTCACATTTTTCCTTTTCCCCTCAACTTTCCCTTCATAATTGCTGAGGGGCACAGGTCCTTGGGTGGGGCTTTGGTTTCCCAGGCGTTTCCGCACTCTCCTCAGCTCCCCGCCTTGGAGTGGCTTCGGTCACCTGGGCTTTATTAGTGGTAAGCAGGGAGGGTTTTATGGAGACGCTCGGTTATGGCCTTGGCCTTGCTCCGGACCTTGGGGCTGTTCGGCCAGACAGCCTGGGAAACAGCATCAACAACAACAACAAAAGAAAAAGATGCTCTACCCTAACTACAATTAAGGTATGTTCTTAATATTGTACCATAACATAATTTTTTTATGAAGACTTTATATTAATACTCTAATGATCCTCTGGTCTTGCAGTGTCTAGTTTGTGTGCATGACTGTTTAGGTCTAAGAAATTGTAAATGCTTAGTTTAGAATATAGATTAAAGAATGCATGATCGATGTTGCACGTACACAATTAATATCTTAACATAATATGGATCACTCAGTCTTTTAGCTATATTTATGTATATTATAGGGTGAGGGCTGGTCCTATCGAGAGTGAGGTTTGGCATCCTCTACCCAACCTTAGCCGTTTCTGTCTGTCTCTTTTACTGTCCTACTTTTCCTTCTGGGGGCAGGGGGCTAGGAATCCTCCTCCCATTGTATGATTCTCCTACTTGACGAGACAGAGAAACAGGCGAGGGAACACAAAAGTGGTCCAGGACCCTGAGAATTGGAACTTTAAATGTTTCTGTGCGTGCTGTCTTGTGTCGGCCACCCCCAGCAATGGGGTATGTGCCCATACATAAATAAATACATGTATATTATGCTATATAATTGTTGTTAGATATTGTAGCTTGTGTTCTCCAGTATATATAGAGGATGTCAACAGAATGGAACGTAATGAGATGAGAATGGTGAGATGGATGTGTGGGGCCAGGTTGCATGATAGAATAACAAATGATGAGCTGAGGAGACGTTTAGGTATAAAGAGTTGTTGTTGTTGTTCCTTAAGCTGCCTGGCCGAACAGCCCCGAGTCCCTGAGGAAGGTCATGGCCACGATCAGGCTTTCCCACAGAGCTCTCATTGAGTGTAGATTGTGTTGTTGGCGTAAGTGGTTGTGTGAAATGCAGTCTTCTATGATGTGTTTAATGGTATGGGGTGCTGTGTTACATCCCGGGCAGGTGTCGACAACGGAGTCATCCAGTCTCTTCTGATAGCTCAGGAGAGCTGGATGGTGTCCGCATCTCAGCCTGGCCAGGTGGACTCTGTCCTCGCGAGGAAGGGAGGATTCGGAAGGATGGATTTCGGGAGGTCGTGCTTGCAGCTGCGTGTTGTCTGTGAGTGAGTGGATGGATCGGCGAGAGATATGAGTATGGATGTGCTTCTGGAAGTTGGTTCGGGGTGGGCAGGGAGGGAGAGAGGACAGTAATTGTGTGTGATACCGTGTGCTGGGTGTTGTTTTGATATTTCTTGGTGTCTGTGGTGGTGTTGCCATGTAGTTTAGTAGGTGGTCCTGGTTCGTGGAGGCTGCTGCCAGGAATTGAGTGCCTCTCATGTCCAGATGGTCTTTGACTTTGAGGATTTTGGTGTCTTGATGTAGGTGATCTGTGAGTGCAGTAGCTGTGCAGCCTGTAATGATCTTCAGGGCTTTATTTTGAATAGTCTAAGGTCTTATGATGTGTTTCAGCTAGGTTAGAAGCCCAGGCTGGGCTTGCGTATTCCATCACTGATCTTATGTATTGTTTATATACTGTGGTGGTGGTTTCTTTGTTGTGTCCAAATTTTGTGTGAGCAAGTGACCTGAGGGCGTTAAGTCTGGGTGTCAGTTTCTTTTTAATGTTTGTGGTGTGCTGTTTGAATGTCATATGAGTATCATATGTTACTCCTAGGATTTTGGGTGTGTGTGTATGTGTTAGGGGTGTGTTGTTTATGGTGAGTTGAGGGATGTATTCGTGTTCTGTCCAGCTTGTGAGCAGGGTTGCGGTGGATTTGGCTGGGCCTAGATTAAGTCTGTTTGTAGTGCACCAGCCATGTAGTGTGTTGAGATAGGGTTGAAGGAGATCTGTTGCTCTTTTTGGGTCATGGTGTGTGCATGTGAGTGTTATGTCATCTGCATAGGAGGCCAAGTTTATTTGGGGTGTATTGGGTATAGTTATATCGTGCATATACAGATTGAAGAGTGCGGGCGATAGGACGGATCCTTGTGGGACTCCGTTGGGAAAGTTTCTGATTCTAGATGACTGACCGGCAAAAGATACGTGTGCACATCTGCCTGCTAGGAAGTTGGCCAGCCACCTTTTTGTGTTGTTGTGCATGTTTGTGTTGTAGATATTGTTTGTTAGGTTGTGGCGGGGCATGGCATCGAAGGCTATACTAATGTCGAGTGTGGCTAATAGTGATCTGTGTGGTGGTCTAGCTGAGTTGATGCCGTCAAAAGCTCTTTGTGTATGGTCTGTGAGAAGAGTGTTTGTGGAGTGCAGTGGCCTAAAGCCATGTTGTGTTGGAGCTAGGGGTAGGTCAGGTGTAATTAGTTGTAATACTAGGCGTTCCATGACTTTGGAGGGGGAGCAAAGGAGTGTGATGGGGCGGTGCGAGGAGGGTAGCGTGGGTTCTTTGTTGGGTTTGGGGAATGTGATGATGATACCATGCTTCCAAATGTCTGGTATTGTGTTGTGTGAATAGCTGTAGTTTGATATGTTAGTGAGTGCTTGTATGCCTTGTGATCCCAGGTGTCTGAGGTGTATGTTGCTTATGTTGTCTAGGCCACAGGCGGGTGAGTGCTTGAGATTGTTGATGATATGCTTTGTCTGGTGATTGGTGAAGGGTGTATAGTCAGGGTCTGTGGGGAATTGTCTCTTACGTCGGATGACACGTCGGTCGTCTTTGTGAGGTTTTAGGTGGCTGACATGTGAGAAGTGATTGATGAGAGTGTTTGCTTGTTGTTTACATGAAGGAGTAGAGTCTGTTGTTGTGATTGCAGCATGTGATTGTGTTGTGTTGCTGTTGGAAAGTGTGATGCTGTTTAGTGTTTTGTAGAGTTTTTTGGGGTTTGTTTTGTGATCAAGTGTTTGTAGGAAGTTATTCCAATTTAGTTTTTGTTGTTCTTGTATTTTGTTGTTAGTTTGGGTGTTGAGTGCTTGAATTTGTTGTGTGATGTCTTGTGTGTGGGGTGCTGGGGAGTGTTTCAGTATGTCGCGTTGTCTGATGAGGTTTTGAATTTCTGGTGTGAAGTTGGGGTTGTGTCTTTTTCTGTTACCTCTTGGAATGTGTTTCTTGTCAGCGTTTTGGATAGTTTTATTGAGTATGTGTACAGCATTGTTGATGTTAGTGATGGGTGTACTGTTTAGAGTTGTGAAGTGTTGTTCTGTCTCATTTGTGAATGCTTCCCAGTTACAGAGCTGGGCACTTTAGCCAACACTTCCGCAAATAGCCAATTCCGCCATGGCGGAAGTGTCATTTTGTTGGCGCATTACAGTTGGCACCAAAATGGCTGCCTATTTGCGGGTTTGCAGCTCTGGAAAGTACCTCCATGTTGCAAACCTCGAGTCCGCAAAATTAAAGTTCCAGCCGCCAGCCAGCCCTGGGTCGCTCCCAGCTCCCGCCAAAAAAAGTCACGTGACCAAGCCAACTACCTGTGTTCTGGAATCTAGGCCTATACATCGGCTCTTCACGTTTGTTCACTTACTTAGTAGCAAGCGTCGAGCTAACACCTACAACACACAGCAGTCCAAGAGTTCCAACCTGCTAGCACTTCATTTTTGTTTATATTTTCGGCCTATTGAAGTGAACATGGAGTCTACCATCATGCCTACCGCAGCTGCCAACAGCATGGGGAGCAGTTCACCACCATCATCCGACAGTGATGCTGCAGAGCATGCAGAAATCGAGGACCTAAGCCACTCCTGGCCCCACCTAGAAACCTTCTATGGGCCTGTAATTACCAAGATGATGTCTCTGGAGAAGGGCAGAATAATCTACAGGGGCATCATCGCTTGCAAAAACTGCAAGGCTAAATTGGCTTTTAATACGTACAGCGTGTACACCTTTAAGAGCCATTACCAGCACGTGAGTAAAGTCGAAGTGGTTAATTTTACCTAGCATAACTTTATAATCTAGCCTAATTTAAGATTATAAAGTTAGGCTATCGTTAATTTGATTGATAGCCTGTTAATGTTTTAACCTAAACTAATGTTATTAGGCTACCCTAATCCCATCAAAATCCCTTCTATATATATATAGCCTAGGTCTAGGCTATAATCACTAATTCCATCAAAATGCCTCAAAGCATGTAGGCTAAATATTGCATGTTCTAACTTATATATATACTATATAGCCTAGGCCTAGGTCTAGGCTATAATCAGTCAATAATTCCATCAAAATGCCTCAAAGCATGTAGGCTAAATATTGCATGTTCTAACTTCTATATATACTATATAGCCTAGGCCTAGGTCTAGGCTATAATCAGTCAATAATTCCATCAAAATGCCTCAAAGCATGTAGGCCTAGGCTAAATATTGCATGTTCTAACTTCTATGTATAGTCCTAGGCCTATAATCACACTCATTTTATTAGTGTCAAGTAGAAAGTGTTAATTTTGAAAGTATCAAAGGGGCCTAGACAAAATTTAGCCTACAATAAAATTTAAATAAATTTTGATCTGAAGCTAGGCCTTTATTCTGAGCATTAAAATTAATAGGCCTAGGCTACCTCTATTAAATTACTTAATCTATCTAAAGTAGACCTATCTAGGCGTATATAGCCTATTGCCATTCCCAAAGGGGGGAATGATGATACTTTCAAAATTAACACTTTCTACTTGACACTAATAAAATGAGTGTGATTATAGGCCTAGGCCTATACATAGAAGTTAGAACATGCAATATTTAGCCTAGGCCTACATGCTTTGAGGCATTTTGATGGAATTAGTGACTGATTATAGCCTAGACCTAGGCCTAGGCTATATATTAACCCTTGTCTAGCGGGGTGTTTTGGGCTCATTTGGGCATATCCAGGCCCTCCTGCATGATAAATCAAGCATATGCATGAAAAAAATATATTTAGCAAACGACTAGGCACTAAAATCTTCAAAATGAGACCAGAACGAGCTACGTAGCACTCGTGGTTCTCTTGCAGTGGTGCCACAAACATGGAAGTTTAGCATATATCGGTATATTTTTCCCAGATATGCTCACTACTGGCTACACTGCCGGCCTCTCGAGAACACAGGGAACATGAGTTAATGGGCGGCAGTAACCCTGGGAGTCGGCTGTCTGGCCCGCTGCTCTCCCGGCCATTTGCACTCTATTTTAACCCTTTAAAAGCCTTAATAATGCTCCTAACTTGCTGCAAATTGGTGCACGACTTAAGTCGAGCGCAGCTCTTAAAGGCTTAAAGTTAGAACATGCAATATTTAGCCTACATGCTTTGAGGCATTTTGATGGAATTAGTTATTATAGCCTAGACCTAGGCTATATATATAGAAGTTAGAACATGCAATAGTTAGCCTACTGTACATGCTTTGAGGCATTTTGATGGAATTAGTGATTGACTGATTATAGCCTAGACCTAGGCTAGCCTATATATATATATATAGAAGTTAGAAAATGCAATATTATTTAGCCTACATGCTTTGAGGCATTTTGATAGGATTAGGGTAGCCTAGGCCTAGGCTATATTTAGAAGTTAGAACATGCAATATTTAGCCTACATGCCTTGAGGCATTTTGATGGGATTAGTGATTATAGACCTAGGCCTAGGCTATATAGCCTAGCCTATATAGAAGTTAGACTTAGCCTAGGCCTACATGCTTTGAGGCATTTTGATGGGATTAGGGTAGCCTAATACCATTAGTTTAGGTTAAAAATTAACAGGCTAGCCTATCAATCAAATTAACGATAGCCTAACTTTATAATCTTAAATTAGGCTAGATTATAAAGTTATAAAGCCCTTCTCCAGAGACATCTTGGTAATTACAGGCCCATAGAAGATTTCTAGGTGGGGCCAGGGGTGGCTTAGGTCCTCGATTTCTGCATGCTCTGCAGCATCACTGTCGGATGATGGTGGTGAACTGCTCCCCATGCTGTTGGCAGCTGCGGTAGGCATGATGGTAGACTCCATGTTCACTCAATAGGCCGAATATATAAATTATTATGTTCTATCCAACAACCAACTCTACTCCTAATATCGATTAATGAAATATTACAAACACATGTGGCAGTCCGTGGATTCGAACCCAGGACGCTCACACCAAATATCAACACCTTATGCATTGCACCACGAAGGCAGAATATATAAACAAAGTTGAAGTGCTAGCAGGTTGGAACTCTTGGACTGCTGTGTGTTGTAGGTGTTAGCTCGACGCTTGCTACTAAGTAAGTGAACAAACGTGAAGAGCCGATATATAGGCCTAGATTCCAGAACACAGGTAGTTGGCTTGGTCACAAGACTTTTTTTGGCTGGAGCTGCAGGAGCGGCCCAGGGCTGGCTGGCGGCTGGAATTTTTATTTTGCGGACTCGAGGTTTGCAACATGGAGGTACTTTCCAGAGCTTCAAACCCGCAAATAGGCAGCCATTTTGGCGCCAACGCTAATTCGCCAACAAAATTACACTTCCGCCATGGCGGAATTGGCTATTTGCGGAAGTGTTGGCTAAAGTGCCCAGCTCTGGAAACCCTCATAAACTTTATTAAAGCCTGTACAGGGCATAAGATATGATGTGTATGCCCGCATTTCAGTGCCGGGATTGTAAATTCAGAAAAAACATTATCACTATGTTCGTTCTTGGCAACGAACGTGGGAGATGGAGCAATTTGTAAATTCTCATTGAGTCTCCCAAACCTGAGGCAATTAGGTTCGTTGCTCATCGCCGCCAGCTCAGATACCCTGTTGCCTGTGGCCAAAGCCATAAGGAACACAGCCTTCTTTAATAATGAATCAAAATCCGGCGCGAGATTATACTTGCGCGAATGAAGCAAAGACAAAGCTTAGTCAAGTGACCAGATAGGAATGAGCTGACGGGATGGTGGGCGAAGCTTGAAACATACCCTCATGAAACCCTTCTCCTCCGCCTGCGGCACCTGTGATGTCGTAAAAGGGGGTTCTAATAGCTGACAGATGATTCTTCAGTGTAACTACAGAAAGGCGTTTTTGTTCAAACAAATAGTTCAAGTACTTAAAAACCAAAGCTACTGATGCGTCAGTTTGCGCCGTTTCTACTATCCAGGTTGTGAACGTTTTCCAATGCGATTGATATTGTCTCCTGGTAGACATAGTTATAGGTTTGATTCCCAGAGGGAAGTAATGAAAACCTAATATTTAGTAGTGGCCCCAAAATCATTGATGATATGCCTATTACATAATACAGTGATCACTCCCATAACCGAACTATATGGGCCGTGGCCAGTTCGGTCACAGGAAGTATCCGGATACACAGAGTTAATTATTTATATGCATTATTATTAGGTAGTCCCATTTCAAGCCCTTGCGTTAGCTGTTTGAAACAACCGCCGCAGGGAGAGAGAGAGGGAACACATCGTAAGGGTACGCTTATTCTCTTACGGAATCGTCCTTATGATTGGGTACTCACAACGAAAAAACTTCGTAAAAAATAAAATAAAATAAAATATTAGAAATACTATAAACCAAGCTTCCCAAACTTGTACTCGCCTAATTGTACTCACCTAATTGTAGTATACAGGATTTGAGCCTAAGCTCGTGTTGTCCTGTCTCTCTCTCTACATTTATCCAATTTTGCTTTAAAAGTTTGGATATTTCTTGCTCCCACCACCTCCCCATCCAACTTATTCCAACACTCAATGCTTCTATACGGGAAGCTGAACTTTCTTACATCAGACTTACATATAACTTTCCTCAACTTACAATCATGACCCCTGGTTCTTCCCTCGTCCCTCACCACAAAATCTCCCTTGTCGATCTTCTCAAAACCTTTCACACACTTAAACATCATGATCATGTCACCTCTCTCTCTCTCCTCTCTCTCAGCGTTGGCAGCTTTAGCCTCTCCAATCTCTCCTCATAAGGCAGGTCTCTAAGGCTAGCTATCATCTTAGTGGCAACTCTCTGAACTCTTTCCAGTGTTTTATTATGTTTTATAAGGTGTGGAGACCACACCACTGCTGCATACTCCAGTCTTGGTCGTATTATTGTCCCTATTATTTTTGCTAACATCTCTTCATCTAAATAATTCAGAGCTATTCTCATGTTAGTCAACACTGCATAGGTTTCACCAGTTATTTTATGTATATGCTGTTCAGGTGACAAGCTGTCTGCCATAACTACCCCTAGGTCTTTTGCTTTCACAGCTTTACTAATTATTTCATCTCCTATTTTATATCCCCAAGAAGGTCTATATTTACTTTTTCCCATCTCAAGAACCTGACACTTACTCGTGTTGAATTCCATTTTCCAAGTTTGACTCCACTCGTATAACTTATCTAGGTCTCTCTGTAATTCTTCACAACTACTCCTACTTGTAATATGCTTCATTAATTTTGCATCATCAGCAAACATAGATATATATGAGCCTATTCCCATTTGAAGGTCGTTGATGAAAACCAAAAACATGATTGGGGCCAACACCGATCCTTGAGGCACTCCGCTTTTTACCCTTTTCCACGAGGAGAACTTTCCTTTTATTACTGTTTGCATTTCCCTCCCAATTAAATAGTTTTCCATCCACTTTAATAATACTCCCTCAACCCGCCCCACAGTCCTGAGCTTCCACAACAATCTCTTATGAGGCACCTTATCAAATGCCTTCTTGAAATCTAAGTAAATACAATCTACCCACCCCTCCCTCCCTTGTACAATGTCAATTACCCTATCATAGTAACTCAACAAATTTGTGGTACACGAATGACCTTTTCTGAACCCGAACTGCTTGCTTGAAATTATTTCCCTCTCCTCCAACATACCCACCCATCTTTTTCTAATAATCCTTTCACAAAGCTTGCATATAACACTCGTTACGGATACCGGTCGATAATTTAGCGGGTCTTCTTTATTTCCACTTTTATATATTGGAGTTATATTTGCTTGTTTCCATTCTAAGGGAAGTTCCCCCTTGTTTAATGAGTGTTGAACAATATTAAAAATAGGTCTCACTAGTTGTTCAGAACATTCTCTTAATACCCATCCAGCAATGTTATCTGGGCCCATAGATTTTCTCACGTCCAATTCTTCCAACAATGATTTTAGTTCATCCTTGTTGACTTCTATCGACTCTAGTCCCTGTATCTCGTTCAATTCCACCACAGGTTCTACATAGTCATTCTCCTCCACAAACACGGATGTTAATGTATCATTCATAATTTCACACATACCCACTGTGTCTTCATATAATTGACCCTCTACCCTAAGCTTTGTTATTTTGTCCTTTATTTTTGTTTTGCCGTTGATATAACTATAGAACAGTTTGGGTTCTTTATTACATTTGTTTACTATATCTTTTTCAAAGTTCTTTTTCTCCTCTCTCATAGTCTTGACATAGTTGTTTCTAGCATTCTTATACTCATTCCATTTTTCCTCAGTGTGTCTCCTTCTCACTTTATTCCATGCAGAGTCCTTTTTGTTCTGGGCAATGTGACATCGCATGTTAAACCACTCTTTCTCCTTAGCCAGCTTTCTATCCTTAAATGTTGGTACATATTTATCTACCCCCTCCCTGTAAATGTCTAGTAACATGGTGTATTTTACCTGAATATTCTGTTCTTGCTCAATAAATGACCAATCTATATTTGCAAAGTATCCTCGTAATGATTCATAATCCGCCTTACTATAATTTAGTCTATATTCCCTATGTTCCTCCTCTCTGCCTTCCAGAAATTCCACTGTCAATTCAAATTCAATCACAGCATGATCGCTTTTTCCCATGGGACTCAAATATGTTAGGTTCTTTATTTCTTGGGGGTCTTTGGTGAATAATAAGTCGAGTCTTGATGGTTCATCACCTCCTCTAAATCTTGTATTTTCCATAACGTGTTGTGTTAATAGATACCCCATTGTTAGTTCAAGAAATTTGCTACCCCAAGTATTTTCATTTGAACCCGCATCCAAACATTCCCAATCCACCTCCCCGCAATTAAAGTCCCCTGCAAGAATAAGCCTATTTTTCCTTTTACAAATAATTTCTAACATACGCAAGGTTTCCAAAATTAATTCATTATATTCATCGTTGCTCCAAGATTTAGTCTTAGGAGGTAAATAAATTGATACAATGTCCAATTTTGACCTATCATTATCCTCAATTTCAACTGCTACCACTTCAGCAATGCTATCACCAAGTTTTAATTCTTTAGCAGTAATTTTATTATCTACCATGATCAACACTCCTCCTCCTAGCTTTCCTAACCTGTCTTCTCCATGTACTGTATCCTGCACAACTAATTATATTCGTGTCTACCTCCTGGTTAAGCTTAGTTTCAGTCAAACATACTACCCCGGGCCTCTCTCTCTCTTTACATATTCGTCAAACTCAATCTTTTTGGAAATTAACCCATCAATATTTGTATACATGAACTTAGCGTTTCAAGTATTTTCCCTATTTTTCTCGTCCCTGCCCGTTCCTTTCTTTTTTGTACGTAACCCTCCCAATTTATTTCCTAGCTTGTCTCCACCTGGACTGTTTCTCGCTCCGCTTCCACCTCCCCTCCCTCTGCCTCCACTTGGACTGTCTCTCTCTCCATCTCCACCTCCCCTCTCTCTGCCTTCTCCCCCGTCACCCGCACCATCTCCTTTTCCCTCCCTACTTCGTCCCTTCGCTTTATATACCATTTCTTGAGTTTTCCCTCCCACACTCTCCAGAAAAACTTCTTTTCGTCTTCTTTCGTCCTTTCTCCATTCTTTACATTTGCCTCGGTTTGCAATTCCTTTCTTATGTTTCGATCCTCAATACTCATGTCTTTTCTAATTGTAATTTTCTTAAACTTGCTGGTCAAGTTAAGTCTCCATGTTACGTTCATTATTGCATCCACTGTTACCCTAGACCTAAACTGCACTCTCATTGGCCTTGTGTTTCCCTTACTATATTTACCCATTCTCCTAACTTCTTCAATTTGTTAGTAGTCTTGGCAAATCCAACGTCAAGGCTATTAACCTAATTGCAATGACGACTTGTCTATTTTGACTGCTATGTCGTCATTCCAACCGCGGTTAAAATGAAAACGTCTAGAGTCTACTCCTTATCTTGCTCTAGGAGACGTTGTACATTAACCAAAACTACCACCGAAGGTGAAAAAAGCATAGAAGAGAAGAAAAAGGGGTTTACCTTAGTTACCGCTTAAGGCCCAT
This sequence comes from Paralithodes platypus, assembly GCA_032716605.1. Taxonomy (NCBI): domain Eukaryota; kingdom Metazoa; phylum Arthropoda; class Malacostraca; order Decapoda; family Lithodidae; genus Paralithodes; species Paralithodes platypus. Next base: position 45,064,409 of record CM064577.1, on the reverse strand, counting down.
CCCGTGTTCCGTCATGTGCAGATCCCTGTCGAACGTGCGCATGAGCGACCCTCTCTTGTCATCATTTTTTCACGCGCTCCATTGAATGAAGTCGCTTTTGTTGTGCTCCTTTAATTCACCCTGTTTAGGTTCGTTTCGGCTTATCTGGCCTTCTTTTTGTTAGACAGATGTTACGTGATCTAGGGCACACGTAAATGGGCTCCTAAGTGTGTTTAATGGAGACGCGTGTGGAAATAGCTACCGAAGGTACGGGGGCGCCTGGCGTTCCTCGTGTGTGTTTTTCATTCCTTTCTCTTTTCATATTCTTTTTTCCTGTTAGTCTGGGCATAGTTTAGCTTTTAGCTTATTTTAGCCTAGCTTGTTTCTCATTCAGGAATTGCTATGCCCCTATGAGTTTTCATATTTTCATAGCCTAGGTGTACGTACAGTTGGTTCACGATCTGAGATTTCGTGGTGGCGGTGCTGTTTGTAGGGTTTGTGTCGGCCGCATTATTAGCGTTATTCCCGAGTCCCCCCTTTCGAGCCTTCACTGTGTCTCAAGGGCCTGGGCGCTTGGTGGTTCGTGATATCCTGGGGTACCCCACAGGGGCCCCTCCCTCACACCACAGGGTTTTTCGCCCCTGACACATTCTCTCCTCACGGCTAGGCCACCCTTTTTCTCGCCAGTTTCATTTACTGGTTTTTGTGTTCCCTTACTGTTTTCACCTCCATCCTTTCATACCCTTTTGCCCAATCCTGGGGTACCCTACGGGGGCCCCTGTTTGTGCCAAACCACCCTTCCTGCCACTTCTCCTCATGGGCTTTGCTTTATCTCTGTGGGTTGGGTGGTTCCTAGGGGATGTGCCTCCTCTCCCCTGGTGTGTCTTCCTTGCCTCTCCCTTGACCGGTTGAGTCAGGATATTATCAAGGAAGACACTGCTCAGCTTGATGGCCATCGTCGCTTGGAGTTCATAAGGAGATGACGCTTTTTTCTGGGCCTCTTTGGTATTCCCTAGACGCTCCTCTCGCTTTTTCGGCGCCGGACCATCTCGGCCGGTCCCGCAAATTTGCGGGGTGCTCGATTCGGTCCTCTGGGACATTTCGGTTCCCCGCAAATTTGCGGAGATCGTTGGGGGGTCCCGCGAAATTGCAGGAGGGTGGTGTCGGTACGGTTATGCCTCCATTGGCCCGCAAATTTGCGGTAATAGTTGGCTTTCACTATTGACTTTTGTTATGTCATCTTGTTGCCTGATACTATATTGGTGTATGCACTTTACTGGTGTTATAGGCCCTGCATGTAAGATGTTGAGTGGTGGTTAACACTTTCTCCATCTTTGCAGGTTCTGCTAGTGCTCTTCCGCCTCGGCCGCCCTCCTCACCTACCTCTGTGCTCCCAGTTTAGGGTGAGTACGGTTACCTGTTTGCATGTGTGTTCCTGTTTCCCCATGCTCCTTCCCTGGTTCTTCTTGGACATTCTCTCCACTTACTCCTTCGACGTGCTGATTATGGTGTGTGTTCTTCTAGTGCAGGTAGGCTGCCTTGCTTTCGCCTTGGTTGTCGCTCCCCGTGCTTGGAGAGCCACAAGTCCTGCTTGCGCCACTCGCTCTGTGTGTCCTCTACGGCCTACCTCCCTGCTCTGTGTGGCACGTGTCTGGCCCTGGTGGTTGTGCTGCTCCATGGCCCTGGTTCCTCGGCGGCGGCTGTGGCCTCCTGCTTCCCTTCCGTCGGTGTGGACGATGGTCTCCCGCCACATTAGGACTGTGGGCCACCGTTCCCCGGCCTTTGTTGCCGACCGGATCCGCGTCGCCCTGGGTATCCCTGACCCGACTGACGGCCATTTACCTGGCCCTCTCCCTGCTCGGGCCCTCTCCCCTGGGTCCCGCAGCCGGTCGTCCCATCGTCGGGGGGTTCCCCGGCTCCGTCCACGCTCTCGCTCGCCTCGTCGTCCTCCTGATCGCCTTGACGACGCCCATCGCCCTCGTCATGGTTCTCGCCCTGAGGCCGGGGTTAGCGGCTCTGCCCCTGTGCGCCCTCCCCTGGCCTCTACGGATAGGGGATCTACTCCCTTCCGCCCGCTTCCCCAGCCCAGACGACTTCCTCTTACGTTGTCCTCTCCGCGCGCGGTTGTTCATGCTGTAGCTGGCCCTCTGCTCCCTCCTCCTACACTGTCCAGGAGGGTCCGCCTGGATGTCGTTGCTTCTCCTACTTCACCTGCTTCAGTGCCTATTCTTCCTTCACGGTCTCGTCCCACGGTGGTGGTCCCTCCCTCCTCCGCCTCGGTGTCGGGCCGCCCTGTTATCTCAGCCCCGGGGATCCTTGCTCTGTTTCCCCCCGCGGCTCCTGGCCTCCTTTCACCCGGCCAGCCTTCCCACTCCCGTCGTCCTGCTCCTCCTCATTCTTCTCTTCCTGACCTTCACTTACCGTCTCGCCAGGGGGGTACCCCTCCTCTTGCCTCGGTGGGGTTTCGCGAGGTTTCGGGGTCCCCTTTCTCAGGAGCTGATGTGTCGCTGGAAGAGGGGAATGGTGCTGTTTCCCCCTCGGCCGTTCGTGATCGGGGACGAGTCCCTCAACGGCGACACAACCGTCGTCGCTCGCCTTCCTTGGGCCGCGACGCTGCTGGTTCGTGTCGTGGGTCTCGCTCCCGCTCACCCCTGCGGGCCGACCAATCTGGGGGGGGGGGGTAGCCTCTCTCGGATCAATTGTCGGCTATGCAGGGCTGGGTTGTGTCACGCTTCGACGGGCGCTTGGAGTCGATGGAAGACTCCCTCTTCTCGCCCTTCTTGGCGGTGCCTCACCCTCAGCACCTCACCCTACCTACCCCTGCTACGGTCCCCCTCCCTTCTGCAGGCCTACGCTCTGGTCAGACTTCAGCCGCCCTGACATCCTTCCGGCTGTTCAGTCCCTGGCTGTGTTGACGGGTCTGTCCTCCTATGGGACAGGTTTGTGCGACGCCGGTACGCCTGGCTTAGCCATCATGCTCGGTCACCCTCTCCCATTGGAGGCCTGGTTTGCTGAGGCCTTCGACTTCACACACCGATCCGTCGACGGCTCTCCTTCCGTCCCTCCCCCGGAGTCGTCCCTGCTTTTGCCTCCTCTTGTGTCTGTCGGCGGGTTGGACGGCGCGTTCTGGTCCTGGATGAGCGCGCCCGTTCTTGAACTTTGTTCTATTGCTACCCCGTTCTTCTCTCACCCGGATCAGCCCTCTGTCGCCAAGGTTTTTCCCTTGCGACGGAGGGTGACGGACTTATTGTCTTGTCTTTAGGTTCCCTCCAGACGTCTGTTCACCACCTGCGGCTTTTCGAGGCGTCTGCGCCAGGCGATCTTCGCGAGGGTTTGGACCGCGTTCAGCGGGTCCACCTTCGGCTCGCGGTGTCTTTGGTTCCCGAGCTGAAGGCGGTTTTGTGCGCGGCAACTCGGCACCGCACGACGGTACGGTCTTCGTTCTGCCGGCCGGCCCCCTGGGTTATTCGTCAGGGTTTGTTGTACTCTGCGCTATATACGTCGTTTTTTTTTAAGCAGGATGCTTGGGAATGCTACGCTTCTCTGTCGGCAGCCCCTGCTTCCGACACGCGACGCCGCACTGTGTCGTTACGGCCCCTGCTTACGTCACGCACCGACGCGCTGTGCCGCGCGCGGGGTCTTCTCAGTCCCGTCCTTCTGCCGGTCCTCTTCGGGGTGCTGCTGCAAGTGCTGCCGCCTTGCACGGGCGCAGGACTGGGACGTTGCTGGCCTGTGCGTCGGTTCCGCCTCGCACTTCTGTTCTTGCCCCTTTCATCCCCTCTGTGTCGGGGCTGGCCGGCCTTCCGCTTCCGGCCCTTCGAAGGGGTCAGCCCCGCGCCGGCCTGGGGTTGGGGTGGCCCGCCCTTTTCGACGAGGTTGGGGGGGGGGCAGGGGTAGAGGAGGTCAACGTGGCGCTCATGCCCGCACGGCCCGTACCGGGGGTACCTCCACGTCAACACAATGTGTAGTTCTCTGGGTCGGCCTCCTTGTTCTCCTTCTCGCCTGGGCGTACCGGGTCGCTCCCCTCCTCTCGGGTGCTCCCTCGGGTTTTCGCCCTTGCGCCCCTCGGTAGCCGCGAGGGACGTTGGGGGCGGCGGGTTGCGCAGAGGGGTCTCACCTGGAGGTGGACGTCCAGACCCCCACTCCGCTCTTGTCACCGACGCCGTCCCATCTCTTCAGAGGTGGCCCACGTGTTCCCTTCCATGCCCGAGCTGGGTGGCGTCGAGGGAGTTGACCGCCGGTCACCCGGTTTTCCTCTCCCGTGTCTTTCTGGTACCGTCGACGAACTGCGACTCGATGCGACCGGTGGTGGATCTGTCGGCCCTCAACAGGCACATCGTGCACACCCGGTTTCGGATGCTGCCGGTACCCCTGGTACGCCTGGCCCTGTGCCCTCTGTCGTGGGTAGTGTCGCTGGCCCTCCAGGATGCGTCTTGGCTCGTTCCTCTCCATCCTCGCTTCCAACGCTTCTTGGCCGTTCGGACTTCCGATCGTGTGTTCCTGTTCGACGGCCTTCCCTTCGGTCTCCGCATCGCGCCGCAGATCTTCTCCGCACTGGTGGGGTAGGCTCTGGGTCCTCTCTTCAGGAGCGGGCTCCAGATCTTGTTTATTTACCTTGGCCGATTGGTTGGTAGTTTCCGACGCCCTAGGACTGTGCATTGGCGACGCCCTCACCGTCGTTCGCAACATCGCACGGTTAGGGTTCCCCTTCGATGTTCCCAAGTCGCGCTTGACCCCGTCGCGTGTCGTGCCATGGGTCGGTCTCGCATGGGTTTTGTCCGGCGCTACGGTGCCCCGGGGTCTGCCGGCCGCGGTGCACCTTCGGTGGACGGTCTTCGCCGTGTTGCACTCGGTCTCCCTCCCGGGGTGGCTCTGGGACTCGTTCGTGGGTTCGCTGCATTGGGCCGCTCTGCCCCTTCCCTTAGGGAGCCTCTGGCTACGCCGCCTCCTCCTCATGGGCACCGCGGTGTTTCCGTTGCCCCTATGGATCGGCTCCTGCCGCTCCCGCGTACCGTTCGCCGACGCTTCGGTCGCTGGGTTGCTCGGGGCTCGCTCTCTGCGGCTGTGCCCTGGACCGCCCCCCCCCCCCCGCCGACGGTCTGGGTCACCCCAGATACGTCGAGCGAGGTTGGGTGAGGTTCCCAATCGAACCTGGGACGTCCACTTCCCGGCAGATGGGTGGGTCTCCCTCCTCTTACCCGTCTATGCCCTCGGATTGTTAGTTCCTTTGTTCTTCCTGCGGGACCACGCGCTGGCCCTTCGGGGTAAGTCGGTGGCCTTCGGGTTGGAGAAGACAAGCTGTCCCCTGTTTCCTTATGCGGGGGTCCTCCAGGTCGTTGACTCTATTGGGGGTCTCGGTGGAGTTGTTCTTCCTCGCGGACCGACACCCCTTCTCCTTGCATGCCTCCTCCCTGCCCGGGCCTGCCACCCTTTGGGCGGCCGCCCTGTCGAGAGGGCAGGGCGTTCTTGTAGAATGGGCGATGAAACGGACTGTGTTCGCCGACCTCGCGGCTTCCTGAGGTGTTCCGGAGGTCGCCTTGTTCGCATCGGGGGTGCCGCGCCAGTTGCCTCTGGACCTCTCCCTCCGGCCTCGCGCTCCGGGGGGGGTCCGGACGCTTTCATGGTCGCCTGGTACGGGTGGCGGTCGATATTCATCTTAACGCCCCCAGACGCGCTGTTGATGTGCCCAGTCCTCGCGGAGCTGCGGCTGTACCTCGGCTGCGTCTGGCTCCTCGCGCCTCTGTGGCCGGCACGGACTTGGTCCGCCCGGTTGCCGCGGTGGTGCCCGAGTCCGGTCCCTCTACCTGTCTCCGGCTTCCGCTTGGGCTAGGTTGGGGCCCTGCGGACCTCTTTGGCCTTCGCATCGTGCTTGTTCATGAGGCACGGTGGCTCCCGGTTCCCGGCCGGGCCCTGACTGACTTCCTGCAGCGTTCCAGGCCGTCTTCTCCTTGGGGGACTTACGGGTCCCGCTGGAGGTCTTTTACTAGGTGGCTACAGGCCACTCGCCTGCCAGTTGGCTCTCCTTCCCTCGTCCTACGCTCCTTGTTTCACCTCTTCCGTACACGTCGCTTTCCAGTCGACGCTATACGTACCCACTTGTCTGCCGTCCGGGGGGTTCTTTGGGTCCGTCGCTGGGCTGGTCGTTCCGCCACGGGAGCTGGATTCCTTCCTGACGGCTGCCTTCCGGGATCGACCGCCTCCGCACCAGGTCCCTCCGCAGTGGGATCTGGGGCGGGCTCTGGTCCTTCTGGCTTCCCCCACGTATACAAGGGCCGCTACGCCGGTTCCGTTGCTCGGGCGTCCACTCTTCCTTGTCGCTCTGGCCACTGGGGATCGGGTGTCTGCACTAGCGGCATTGTCATGGCCCCGGGACTGCGTGCGATTCTCCCCGTCCTTGCATGGCGTCTCGTTCGCCTCCTCCCCTCCTTTTGTTACCACGCATGGGAGGGAGGCCCCCGTTTTCCAGCCTTTCGCCGTCCAGGCTTTACGGCGTGGGCATCCTCGCCATGTGTTGTGCCCGGTGTCAGCCTTGCACTCCTCTGTGGCGCCGCCTTCGGGTACTGCTGTGTGGGTGTCTCCTCGGACAGGTGGGAGGCTCTCGCAGGTGCCGATGGGCCGCCATGTTTGTCGGACCGTTCGTGCCCGTCACCCTGTTTGTAGGGGTTCTGCGCACGATGTCAGATCCTTTGCTGCCTCCTTCCGGTTCCTGCCACGTCGATCCATCCCTGCCATCGCCTCAGCGGTTTTGTGGTCTTCTATCAATTCCTTCATCTCCTCCTACCTCTCCGTGTCCAGTGTTCGACCCCCTCGGCCGGTGATTGCTCTCGGGGGTCGTGTTTCCTGGTGCTCTGGCGAAGATCCCTGGTCTTCCCCCTTGTCCCTCGTTCTTTTCCTTTGTTTTGTTTTGACAAAGGGGGGGGGGGGGGGTACGGGTTTGCAACACTGGATTGCAAGTTTGGGATTATGTATTGTTCCAGTACATAAGTGTTTTTGCCACATTGAAAATTGTGTTTTGTTCTTGTGTTCAGTGTTTTTGTTGGTTTTTGAAGAAAAGGGTTTTTGGGTACAGTACCTTTTTGGTTTCAGACAAGTCTATGTTTTTGCATTACTATGAATGACGGGCATGTGTTAAAACTGTTCTTTTTAGCTACTCCTCAGTTTTTCACTCTTTTATTAAACTCTCTTGTTTAACTTGTGTCTTTGTCATTCGTAATTTTGTTTTCTGCATTGTTTTTTTTGGTAGGTTGGGCTTGGATGTCCTCCTCCTATTTGTTATGCAGCCTTGACGTTGGATTTGCCAAGACTACTAACAAATTGGGAGGTTTGACGTACCTCCCAACCTACCAAATAGGAAAACCTACTATTTGGTAGTAGTCTTGGAAAATCCAACGTACATAATACCCTCCCTCACGCCGGACCCCTGCCCATCCGCGTTCTTCTGCTGACGTGAGATGTGATGACAAGAGAGGGTCGCTCATGCGCACGTTCGACAGGGATCTGCACATGACGGAACACGGGATGGGCCTTAAGCGGTAACTAAGGTAAACCCCTTTTTCTTCTCTTCTATGCTTTTTTCACCTTCGGTGGTAGTTTTGGTTAATGTACAACGTCTCCTAGAGCAAGATAAGGAGTAGACTCTAGACGTTTTCTTTTTAACCGCGGTTGGAATGACGACATAGCAGTCAAAATAGACAAGTCGTCATTGCAATTAGGTTAATAGCCTTGACGTTGGATTTTCCAAGACTACTACCAAATAGTAGGTTTTCCTATTTGGTAGGTTGGGAGGTACGTCAAACCTCCCAATATCATCTCTCCAGTTGTTTCCTTCTTCATCGACATACTTGATCAATGTTTTTACCTTATTAATTTCTTCCTTATCCCTAGCTTTCCTCTCAATAATGTGCTCCTCTATATCCCCAAATACAATAATACACTTATTTCTATCTATTGTTTCACGCAGGACCTGTTCATTTCTCCTCATAGCTTTTACTACCACTGATTCTAAATCTTTATTTTCCCTTTCTGATTGTTTCTTTTGTTCCTCCATGATTTCCTTCATTGCCACTTCCTTCACTCTTCCTCCTTCGTCATTAACCCATTTATTGTGTTTCTCCTTAATCTCCTCCACATGTGTTTTCATTTCCTTGGTTTGCCCTTTGTATTCTTCTAGTTGCAATCTTAAAGCTTCATTTTCGTCCCGGAGTTGCCCCATATGAGTTTGAATTTCTTTTAGGCTAGCCCGACTCAAATCTTGTCCAGGCTCGATGTCCCCAGCCTGAGCACCACATATTGAACATATAGCCTCAATCTGTGAACTAACACTCACCTTCCACTCCTGCATATCCTCCTTCCACCTTTTAATGTCATTCAGCTCACGTATAATTTTCCCTAGAATGCCCTCGGTCTCACCGACTTCAAATCCATCAAAGTCAGCCATATTTGTTTACATCCACTCGCATTCACAATCGCTTGATTTTTTTTTTTTTTTTTTATCACTCGAAATATCCTCACTTGATTTTAATCTCAAATTATTTTAATACTGCATTATAATACAGGACAACACAAAATATCCTTATACTCAAGTTTAGGTGAGTTTATTTGACGAGCTCTGTAAACAGCTTGCTAGATCAGCTGATTTTCGGGAGCGTGGGTGCGAAGGTGTTGTCTCGTCGGTGGTTCGTGTGTGTGTGATGTTTTCCCGTGCGGAGTATTCTCCGTGAGACGCTACTTTGTGAAGCGTTATTCCGTCTTCAATAATATCAAGATTCACTCAAAACATCAATGAATGGGAAGGGGATGGACGGGAGGGCCCTACATCGTCAATTATTTCGGGGCCACTACTTAATATTAGGTTTTCATTACTTCCCTCCGGGAATCAAACCTATAATTTATTAGTGGCCCCTCCATCATTGACAATATGCCTGATATCTCAAGACTGGAGGGGGACATTCGTGACAATATCTAAACCACTAACAAATCCAACATAGGTTGAAAACCACATCCAATATAGCAATCTAATCGTCATTTTGTGCATACAAAATATTGAAAAATGGAAAAGGAAATACAGGTAGCGTACTTCGAAGAAGGCCTGCATGTACATAACCCCGCAGGTCCATGTAACGATTGATCAGAAATGTGTTACACATTCAAAATCAAAACTTAAGCTTATGAATAACAATTTTACATCAAATTGTGATCCTAACTCATGACTCATAGTCCGTGAGTAATAGCATGTGCCTGCGTAACACCAACATTTTGGTTATGAATAACCATAAAATATATAAGACTGCGTGCAACTTTGAAGTCATTCATCACACTTTGTCTATGAATATCTAACTTGTGACTTTTGACCAGTCCCAGAGTAGAGTTAAGTATCTGCATATCCCAACATATTCGGTACGTATCAAAAGACAGGAATAATTAAGATTCCTGATCCCTTGCCATCGGCTAAGGAACTTAAGATAACTGCAGATCATCGGAAGTATATATCTCTGTATCCAACATACAATAGACGAAAAATCATCTCCCTGGACTGTCCATTCAGTCATGAAAATTAATCAGAAAATAAAAAAATTCACTGTTGTTCGTGCATTTACAACATGTCCGGCGGGGTTGAGGGTCTTGGTCTTCCAGTACCCCCCCCCACCCCCTTTTCTGTAACTCATGAAGGTAACCTTAATACTAAAGCACCATACCATCAGACCCGTTGCCACTCTGTGACACTGGATCGACTCGGTTGATCGAGAGCGACAGGGAAGAGAAAACCGTGAGTGCCCGGCTGGCCAGGCCGGGACACTCCCATAAAACTGCCTGAGATATAGCACCAGGCATTCAAGACGGTGATTAGCTTAATTTTAGCGCCGGAAACCTGAAAGCCGCAAGCAAACTCGCTGCTCGTTTATGGCCGTGAAGGTAGAAGATGGCGCAATAAGACCAATCGTTTCGCGTCGTCCGAACCTGAGATTATCGAGGTTCGATGCCCCTTGTTGCCCGTTTAGATACTCGAGTTTGACTCGGTAGACATGAGCTGACGGGGCGGAGGGTGAAGTTTGAACCCTGAACCCAAGAGACCTGTTACCTTCGTCTGCGGAACGAGGATCAATAAAGGGGGAGCCTCAAATTGTTGTCGTGTGATTCTTAAGTCATGATTGAATCTTTTGAAGAGCAATAGTAATCAAGAAAAAAGGATGTGAACGATCCTGAATCTTTTCAGTCCGATCAGTTTCCTCTATTCCTGTAACAACAAAAATACCAGCATGACTGACAAAGGGAAGTCTAGTCGAAAAGGGTCTTACCCCGGACTGACTATTTCCGAGCTTAGTTAGCAACCGAACACCGGCTACTAACTTACATAAAAAATTGGGACCCCCCAAGGACTCGGTCAACACCAGGAAGACAGGGGAAGACAAGATTTGAAGTTTGATTATAAAGCAAAAATACAGAATAGTAAAAATGTTGCGTCTTCTACCGCCGCCGCCGACACCGTGAACGACCGCAGCAGTGCAAGTACTGGCACTGAGCTGGATACACAGGCCTAGTTTGCCTTTTTCCAGAGGATCTACTGTAAGAAACTGTAAGAAACTGTAAGAATATAGTGACAATAGGTGTGCCAACTCCGTGGGTGTAGTGTAAGGCCGGAGTGGAAGAGACGGAGTTCCGTTTATTCCAACGTTAAGGCCAACGCCGGGATATAGTGAAACCTGGAGGGCCAAACCCGCCGGAGTTCCATTCATTCTAACGTCAAGGCCAAACGCCGGGATATAGTGAAACCTGGCGGGCTAACACCGCAGAATTGAACAAGATAGCAACGTTCCGGCTAACGCCGGGATATAGTTACAAGCGGCGAGCCAACTCCGAGGAGTTGTCCACGATAGGCATTTAAGATCAATACCGAATTTCTTCAGTGTCATCGAAAAAACTGATTGCCTGAGCCACCAACCTAATTATTGGAACTGCTCAGACATTGGTGACGTCCGGCAGATAAGATTGTCTGAAGATAAAGGTTTAGCCGATCGGTTAACCAAAACTTTTCCGACCATTCTACCAGCAAGTCTAGACCTCTTTGACCCTCTTGTCTGAAACCTAGAGCGTTAGTAAGTGGTGGAGCAAATTCAGACTTGTTACGAGTGTTCCGCTATTAATAGCGGTAACCGCTCGTTTACCTCCAAGATTTTACCTCTGGAACGTCAACCTGTCCGATTATCGAGGAAGGTGAATCCAAATAAGCAAGCCTACTAGAGGCATGGTATCTCTAGTTGTGCTACCCTCATGAGCCAGACGGAGAGGGACCCCATTATTGTGAACCTTTGTTTTAACAAAAGAAAAAACAGATCCTGTCGGACTAATTTGTTAAGGATGCACGGAGCCATGTTCAGGTTTGAGAGGACTTCCATGAAAGTGACCTCGGACCGAGGTTAGCTTGTCATAGCAACGAATTGTTGGAACCTGTCATGTACTGGGACATGCCAAAAGGCTTCTGTCAGGACAAAAACGTCTTCCACTTCGTGGCAGATACGTAAACCTGATCTGAATCCCATATCGCATTTTACATATGCGTTGTGAACGGAGTGAAACCGGTGAGATTGGGCTACGCCCGGGTTAAGTGGACCAGTATCCCACTACGGCACAAGAAATCTTACACGAGGTAGTCAGAGTCAACCCTTAAGGGACGTCATTGCTTATCACTAATTGTACTTAAGTCTGGCGACACGTCCGAAAGAGCACCATTATGTAACAAGGTGTGTCCGGCAGACGACATTCAGAACCCATTCTCCTCATACCGGACCATGGATTGAGAGATCGTTTTGGACGGTGAGATTTAGAATGTGAGTTGGTCGGAGTCAGCGGTAGGCTGACAATAGTCTAAAATGACTTTGGTCAGGCCCACTCTAGGCTGATCGTAGTACTAATCTTTGGAATTCCTATCCCGCTGTTCTGCTTGTTCAGCATGACAGCGTCACGGTATGGAAGTCTAGACTACCGGAAAATTTAGCTCTACTTAGGTGACTCCTACGACTACATTTTAAGTTTAGTGTAGGGCTTAGTCAGTTTTATGTGACTTCTCCCGTACCGGGGAGGCAGTCGGTGTTAAAATCTACTAGGCCACACCCAATCTACCAGGAATCCTGACCTAAAAGATTCGACGGTAAGAATGGGGAAAAAGAAAAGACATGTGACTGCTACTGTCTCGTTGAGGCAGTCAGTATCAGACTCTACGGGTCTACACCCAGTCTACCAGAAGGTATGATATCATATCCGCCGGTAAGATAGGGAAAAAATATAGACTTCGCGCCCGCTCTCCGTCTACAACCGGAGAGAGAGCCCTATGCAGTGTGAAAATTAGTGCTCGTCCGGTTGGGTTTACGGTTTATGCCGTCCTGTATCACCTTTGTTCTTTTCACCCGAAAAAGTAGCCTTAAAGCGAAAAAGTCCTCGAATTATCATACCCGGTGTTGTGATGCTTATCCAGCAAAAATGTGGCGTATGTAGGTCAATAGGGAGACATCTTGTTTAGGAAAGTCCGGCTAATGCTTCAGATGATATTCGTCGGTACTCGTGACTGAAAAAATATCTCGTGCTAAACCAGGAAAAGGATGAGACGGAGATCGTCTGTCCCCACTTGGTGCCAAAACCTGGAGATAGTGAACCCCGGCGGGCCACCTCCGTGGAGTTTGGACAAAAGAAAACGGGGAAAACCTGAAGTTCGTCCATTCCATTCTTTCCAAAATGTGTTGATGTACTCTTCCTTGTTCCGTACCCATCCACGGGGGAAGGAAGAAACGGAAGCTAGAGATCACTGACGTAACTGAACCCGTGCACCGTGACCAAAGTCAAGTGCCTGCCCCACCGAGCCTGGGTTGTTACCCGTTATCACATTTCTCACGTAAAACAGGAGCGTACGCCTATGTCGTAACGTGACCACCTTAAATTACCGAACGCCAAGTGCGTCCGGTTGAGTAGGCCGGGACCCTCTCCGAGAGGCCAAAGAGTTCACCGATCACAATGTAAGGTGAGTATCTCTTAAAGAGCACTGGGACCATAAAAGCCGGAAAAAACCAACCCACTAAACCCATTCTAGCGATATGGCATTGGGGGGCGTAATTAGAACAACCCTACGAGTCGCCGGAAATAGAGCCTGTTAGGTTCGTTGGTCATTGCCGTCTGCTCTAGTACCCGGAGACCAGGTCAGAAGGAACACTGTCCACCCTAACCAAAAACTCGAAAGGGATATTTATTTATTTTTAGGTGAATGAGGGAGACAAAAGGCATAACTGCCTGCAGCGAGTGCCTCCCCCAGATTTCAAAGAGTGACAGGGCCGAAATCAAGGGACGTTCGAGCTAAAATGCCTGGACACACAGAGTTTGAAGCAATTTAAGTCATAGGAAGAGGGAAAGACTGATTCTGGGAGAGAGTTCCAGAGCTCAGCAGTTGAATAGAAGAAAGTCTGAGAATAGCGTTTCACTCTTGGGTTGGAGAGTTGCACAGAGTAGGGGTGGGACTGTGTTGTAAGGCGGGTACTACGCACCCTACGTAGAGGAGGTGGTATACACTGGAAAAGCTCTGAGGAACACTGATTATTGTAGTAGCGATAGAATAGCGAGAGAGATGCAACATTGCGGCGAAGAGAGAGAGATTGCAGAGAGTTGGTGAGTGAGCGGGAGTTAATGATGCGAAAGGCTCTCCTTTCTACTTTATCTAGGAGTGCGGTGTGAGAAGACCCTCCCCACACACGCGAACAATACTCAATACAAGGACGCACTGTGTCCCTCTACAGAGCAAGAAGCTGCGCAGGGGTAAAGAACCCCTTGAGGCGGTTAAGCACACCCAGCTTCCGGGAGGCTGCCTTAGCGAGACTGGTAATATGGTCTTTCCAAGTAAGAGTAGAAGAAAAAGAGACACCGAGAACATTGAGGGAAGATGAAGGGTTGATTCTTGTATTATTGAAAAATAAGGGATAGTCCTCTAGAGGTTCCTGACGGGTAGTAAGATGGATAAATTGAGTTTTGGAAGCATTAAATGCAACAGGGTTTTCTCTACCCCCACTGGAAATAATAGCTAGATCAGAAGATAAGTATTTTATGGCTTCATCATGTTTACTTTTGAGGGACTGCTGGCTGGGGCATTCTGGAAAACTAATTGAGTGGTGTAAGGTAGATTCGTCTTCATATGAATGGATGGGACTGGATGCACATTTGAGAAGATCATTTATGAAAATTAGAAAGAGAATAGGAGATAGGACAGAACCCTGAGGAACACCGGAGTTGATAGGATGAGGAAGTGAGCGATGGCCGTCCACAACCTCAGCTATGGAACGGCCGGAAAGGAAATTAGAGACAAAGGCACAGATGGAGGGACAGAAACCGAAAGAGGGCAGTTTGGAAATTAAAGATTTGTGCCAGACTCTATCGAAGGCCTTCGATATGTCAAGTGCAACAGAAAAAGTCTCACCGAAGTCCCGAAAGTTGGATGACCAAGAGTTAGTATGATATGAAAGAAGATCACCAGTAGAGCGACCCTTAACCCTTGTCTAGCGGGGTGTTTTGGGCTCATTTGGGCATATTCAGGCCCTCCTGCATGATAAATCAAGCATCTGCATGAAAAAAAAAATATTTAGCAAAAAACTAGGCACTAAAAGCTTCAAAATGAGACCAGAACGAGCTACGTAGCACTCGTGGTTCTCTTCAGTGATGCCACGAACATGGGAGTTTAGCATATATCGGTATATTTTTCCCAGCTATGCTCACTACTGGCTACACTGCCGGCCTCTCGAGAACACAGGGAACATGAGTTAATGGGTGGCGGTAAGCCCTGGGAGTTGGCTGTCTGGCCCGCTGTGCTCTCGGCCATTTGCACTCTATTTTAACCCTTTAAAAGCCTTAATAATGCTCCTAACTTGCTGCAAATTGGTGCACGACTTAAGTCGAGCGCCGCCAATAAGGGGTTAAGGAAGCCATACTGGCGATCTCAGAGCAGATTATGAGAAGAGAAATGCTAATAAATTTGGAAGCAAGAATAGTTTAAAAAACATTAGAGATACAAGAGATGAGAGGAATTGGACGATAGAGAGCGGTCACCCTTCTTTGGGACAGGTTGAATGAGAGCAAACTTCCAGCAAGAAGGAAAGACGTTAGAGGAGAGACAGAGACGAAAGAGTTTGCCTAGGCAGGGGGTCAGCACGGAAGCACAGTTTTTAAGTACAACAGGAGGAACACCGTCCGGACTGTACGCCTTCTTAGTATTAAGCCCAGAGAGGGTAGAAAGTACATCTTTAGAAGAGATTAAGATATTAAGCATAAGTAGGAGAGAGGGGGGTGGAGAGGGAGGAATAGCACCGGAATCATCCAAGGTAGAGTTTCTAGCAAAACTTTGAGCAAAGAGTTCAGCTTTGTCAGAGGAAGAAGTGATGGTTGTGCCATCAGAGTGGAAAAGGGGAGGGAAAGATGAGGAAGAGAAGTTGTTGGAGAGTTTTTTGGCTAGATGCCAGAAAGCTTGGGAAGAGCTAGAGTTGGATAGTTCAGTGCATTTATTATTGATGAAAGAGTGCTTGGCAAGTCGA
The DNA here is from genome assembly GCA_032716605.1 of Paralithodes platypus. Classification (NCBI taxonomy): domain Eukaryota; kingdom Metazoa; phylum Arthropoda; class Malacostraca; order Decapoda; family Lithodidae; genus Paralithodes; species Paralithodes platypus. The sequence continues at coordinate 45,048,873 of CM064577.1, read as the reverse complement.
AGAACAGATTTGGCTTCGGCCAGGCAGCCTGGGGAACAACAATAACAACAGATTTGGCTTGATTCCGGGCAGAAACATAGGAAGAATGAGATTCTTGAGTTTTAAGGCGTCGGTACCGTTTGAATGCTTCCTCCTTGTTGTGGACAGCAGTAGAACAAGTGTCAGTAAACCAAGATTTTTTTGCATTAGACTGAGAGAAAGAAAATGGAATGTACGCCTCCATGCCCGAGAGGATTACCTCGGTAATGCGTTCAGCACTCTCCGAGGGTCCTCGGCCACGGAAGCAGAAGTCATTCCATGGTAAATCAAAGAAGTGCTGCCGGAGAGCCTCCCAGTCGGCAGCGCCAAAGTGTCACAATCGCCGCCGGCTGGGAGGATCGGATGGCCATACTGAAGAGATAGGACAGGTGACGGAGATAAGTTTATGGTCGGAGGAGCCCAAAGGAGAGAAAAGATTGACAGTATAAGAGGAAGGGTTAGAAGTCAGAAATAAGTCAAGAATGTTGGGCCGATCTCCGAAGCGATCCGGGATACGGGTGGGTTGCTGGACCAGCTGCTCTAGGTAATTTATGATAGAAAAGACATAGGCTTGTTCACCATGTTTGTCAGTAGAGTGAGAGGAGAGCCATTGGCGGTGGTGAACGTTGAAATCTCCTAAGCTGGAGATTTCAGATGAGGGAGAGATAGATAGAATGTGTTCCACTTTAGAGTTTAGATAGTCGAAGAATTTGGGAAAGTCGGTAGAGTTAGGGGAAAGATAGACAGCACAGAAATATTTAGTATGAGAATGACAGGATAGTTTGAGCCATAAAGTTGAGAATTCAGAGGAGTCTAAATCGGGAACACGAGAGCAAGTGAGTTTGTTGTTGTTCCCTAAGCTGCCTGGCCGAACAGCCCCGAGTCCATGAGGAAGGCCATGGCCACGATCGGGCTTTCCCACAGAGCTCTCATTGAGTGTAGATTGTGTTGTTGGCGTAAGTGGTTGTGTGAAATGCAGTCTTCTATGATGTGTTTAATGGTATGGGGTGCTGTGTTACATCCCGGGCAGGCGTCGACAACGGAGTCATCCAGTCTCTTCTGATAGCTCAGGAGAGCTGGATGGTGTCCGCATCTCAGCCTGGCCAGGTGGACTCTGTCCTCGCGAGGAAGGGAGGATTCGGAAGGATGGATTTCGGGAGGTCGTGCATGCAGCTGCGTGTTGTCTGTGAGTGAGTGGATGGATCGGTGAGAGATATGAGTATGGATGTGCTTCTGGAAGTTGGTTCGGGGTGGGCAGGGAGGGAGAGAGGACAATAATTGTGTGTGATACCGTGTGCTGGGTGTTGTTTTGATATTTCTTGGTGTCTGTGGGTGTGTTGCCATGTAGTTTAGTGGGTGGTCTTGGTTCGTGGAGGCTGCTGCCAGGAATTGAGTGCCTCTCATGTCCAGATGGTCTTTGACTTTGAGGATTTTGGTTTCTTGATGTAGGTGATCTGTGGGTGCAGAGTAGCTGTGCAGCCTGTAATGATCTTCAGGGCTTTGTTTTGAATAGTCTGTAAGGTCTTATGATGTGTTTCAGCTAGGTTAGAAGCCCAGGCTGGGCTTGCGTATTCCATCACTGATCTTATGTATTGTTTATATACTGTGGTGGTAGTTTCTTTGTTGTGTCCAAATTTTGTGTGAGCAAGTGACCTGAGGGCGTTAAGTCTGGGTGTCAGTTTCTTTTTAATGTTTGTGGTGTGCTGTTTGAATGTCATATGAGTATCATATGTTACTCCTAGGATTTTGGGTGTGTGTGTATGTGTTAGGGGTGTGTTGTTTATGGTGAGTTGAGGGATGTATTCGTGTTCTCCTGTCCAGCTTGTGAGCAGGGTTGCGGTGGATTTGGCTGGGGCTAGATTAAGTCTGTTTGTAGTGCACCAGCAATGTAGTGTGTTGAGATAGGGTTGAAGGAGATCTGTTGCTCTTTTTGGGTCATGGTGTGTGCATGTGAGTGTTATGTCATCTGCATAGGAAGCTAAGTTTATTTGGGGCGTATTGGGTGTAGTTATATCGTGCATGTACAGATTGAAGAGTGCGGGCGATAGGACGGATCCTTGTGGGACTCCGTTTGGAAAGTTTCTGATTTTAGATGACTGACCGGCAAAAGATACGTGTGCACATCTGCCTGCTAGGAAGTTGGCCAGCCACCTTTTTGTGTTGTTGTGCATGTTTGTGTTGTAGATTTTGTTTGTTAGGTTGTGGCGGGGGATGGCATCAAAGGCTTTACTAATGTCGAATGTGGCTAATAGTGATCTGTGTGGTGGCCTAGCTGAGTTGATGCCGTCAAAATCTCTTTGTGTAAGGTCTGTGAGAAGAGTGTTTGTGGAGTGCAGTGGCCTAAAGCCATGTTGTGTTGGAGCTAGGGGTAGGTCGGGTGTAATTAGTTGTAATACTAGGCATTCCATGACTTTGGAGGGGGAGCAAAGGAGTGTGATGGGGCGGTGCGAGGAGGGTAGCGTGGGGTCTTTGTTGGGTTTGGGGAATGTGATGATGATACCATGCTTCCAAATGTCTGGTATTGTGTTGTGTGAATAGCTGTAGTTTGATATGTTAGTGAGTGCTTGTATGCCTTGTGGTCCCAGGTGTCTGAGGTGTATGTTGCTTATGTTGTCTAGGCCACAGGCGGGTGAGTGCTTGAGATTGTTGATGATATGCTTTGTCTGGTGATTGGTGAAGGGTGTATAGTCAGGGTCTGTGGGGAATTGTCTCTTACGTCGGATGACACGTCGGTCGTCTTTGTGAGGTTTTAGGTGGCTGACATGTGAGAAGTGATTGATGAGAGTGTTTGCTTGTTGTTTACATGAAGGAGTAGAGTCTGTTGTTGTGATTGCAGCATGTGATTGTGTTGTGTTGCTGTTGGAAAGTGTGATGCTGTTTAGTGTTTTGTAGAGTTTTTTGGAGTTTGTTTTGTGATCAAGTGTTTGTAGGAAGTTATTCCAATTTAGTTTTTGTTGTTCTTGTATTTTGTTGTTAGTTTGGGTTTTAAGTGCTTGAATTTGTTGTGTGATGTCTTGTGTGTGGGGTGCTGGGGAGTGTTTCAGTATGTCGCGTTGTCTGATGAGGTTTTGAATTTCTGGTGTGAAGTTGGGGTTATATGTCTTTTTCTGTTACCTCTTGGAATGTGTTTCTTGTCAGTGTTTTGGATAGTTTTATTGAGTATGTGTACAGCATTGTTGGTGTTAGTGATGGGTGTACTGTTTAGAGTTGTGAAGTGTTGTTCTGTCTCATTTGTGAATGCTTCCCAGTTAGCTCTTTTATAATTGGTGTATGTGTGTTTGTGGCTAGCTGGGGTGAGTCTGGTTTTGGTGGTGATAATGATCGGGAGGTGGTCAGAGCCTAAGGTTCTGACCACCCTCCAGGATGTTGTGGGGGTGAGTTCTGGGGAGCAAAAGGTGATGTCTGGAGATGATGGGTTATAGAGGGCTTGGTGAGGAATATGGGTATGTTGATGGATGTCGTTAAGGATGATGAGGTTATCTGTTTGGTTTTGTAGTTCCAGCCCTCTGTCTGTGTCGGGGTTGTCGACAAACCAGGCCGACGTCTTGGCGTTGAAGTCACCACCCAGGATGAGGTGTGGGGTGTTTGTGATGCATTGTAAGTGTGGTCTGTATTCATTTGGTACTGTAGGGGATGTTTGGGGAGGGATGTATGTGTTTATGATGGTTATGTTGGAGGCGTTGCCAGTGCATCTTTTAATTGATTGTATTTCTGTTGTGTTATCATTTGGGAGGAGGTGGGATTTGGTATGTACACTGGTTACTATGTATGATTATAGGTTTGACTCCTGTAAGGAGATAAAGAAAACCTAATATTTAGTAGTGGCCCCGTAATCATTGACGATTATGCCTATTACATAAGGTACCCTCTTCAAACACTCATCCGCCGTAGTTTGAATCTACCGCGCAGAGCATAAAAAATTGAGGAGCCTTCATCATGAGCGCACGCAACCTCACTCATGGTTCAGTCATTATGAAATTGGGTTCTCACTACGAAAAAACTTCGTAAAAAATAAAAACAAAAAGAAAATAAGAATAACTATTCAATAAGCTTTCCATATAATCGTGGATGTACTTGTGTGGATCTTTGACCAGACGCTGACTCAGGCGTCATTCTTCCTTCACTGACATATCAAGTAAACCAAAATCCTTAATACATCAACGAATGGGAAGGGGAAGGTCGGGAGGGCCCCAGTCGTCAATGATTACGGGGCCACTACTAAATATTAGGTTTTCTTTATCTCCTTGCAGGAGTCAAACCTATAATTTATTAGTGGCCCCTCCATCATTGACAATTATGCCTGATATCTAAGACTGGAGGGGGACATTCGTAATCATATCATAACTCTAGCAAAAGCAGATAATCAAACAACCACATTGTATTCTTACTTCGAAAAGATATATATTTTGGCGCAGCACATATATACAAAAAGGGGTACAATCAGGAGCGTGCTTCAAAGAAGCCTGCTTGATAAAAACGGGTTAACTCTGAGATTCTGAGAACAGATCCGCCAGTTAAAAAGGCACCCCACTTAACTTAAGTGGTGAAAAATAAAAACTTATAAGAATACATGTGCACATATAAACCCCATAAAACTAGTGGATATATCTTGCAAAATATATCCAATGCTTAAAATTAGATTGCTTCACAGCCAAAAACTACTTACAACAACACTGTTGTTTGTACTACAATTGTACTAGCACAATTTCCTGTAATGAATAGTACAGAGAAATTTACATATCACAACACCCATAAACAGTATCACAGCTCACATACTCCGGCGGGGTCTAGGGTGTCCTATGTTACACTGACTGCACCCCCCCCCCCCTTTTCTTGAAATTAAACAATAAGTGACTTAGGGGCCACCTAGACCCTCTGCCTTAAAGCTATACATGGCAAGGAAGGTTTGTCTAGAGCTACTGAAAGGTAATGAGTAAAAAACGTATGATTTGAGGCCCACAACTGTGTGGACGTAATATCTTCAACAGAATTTTTTTTAAGGAAACGTAAAGAGGCTGCCCACTTGCGTAAATCATGGGCCCTACCCACAACGCCTGGATTACTCTCTTTAATGACCTCGACCAAGAGAGAAGCCAGTTTACGTTTCATAAAGTGTTTACCCGTACTTGCTACCCATAAAGCACCCTGGTGATTAAAAGGTGCCACTCTCAAATATTTGGTTAGAGCTTGCACTGGACATAAATTATGGTGCACCTTTCCCCTTTTCAACGCCGGCACCGTGAATTCTGAAAACACGTGTTCACTGTGCTCATTCTTGGCTATGAACCCTGGGGAAGGTGCAATCTGAATACACTCATTAAGCCTACCAAACCTGAGGCAATTAGGTGTGTTGCTCATCGCCGCCAGCTCAGATACTCTGTTCCCGGTAGCCAAAGCCATAAGGAATACTGCCTTTTTTAAGAGTAATGTAAAATCTGCAGTATGTTGGTACAGACGGGAATGAAGTAACGACAATGCTTTGTCCAGAGACCAGGTAGGCAAGAGCTGACGGGGAGGTGGGCGGAGTTTAAAACATGCCCTCATAAAACCTGCTTCCTCCGCGAATGGTATGGTGAGACCGGTAAGGTCCAAAAATGGCATCCTAATCGCTGTTAAGTTATTTTTTAACGTTACGACAGATAAACGTTTCTGTTCAAACCATAGACCCCTTTACATAAGGACTGGAAACGAGCACTCTCAGAGTTTGAAACTTGGGTCCATTGCTTAAAAGCAGTATCATGAAAGCAGTGGTCTCTCCGACTTTCTTAAACACAAAAATATGTACACAAACACAACTTTACATATAAATGCATGTAATTTCACACGCAATCGTCCATATCCCCGCCATATTGGCGACATAATGTCTCGCCAGAAAACGAACAGCCCAGGACGATGCCAGACGCAAGTCACCCACGAGACACGTTAGAGGCAACACATTTTTGTTCTGTTGTTCGTTATCTCTCAGCTTATTGTAAGTAATTTTCTTATAAATACTTACCAGTCACAAAAGGATCTGTGTTAACAACTTATTTAGCTGATAAATATTAGAATTGAGCTGATGTCAACGGGTTGCTTTGATATGTACTGATAACCATTTTACAACTATTCTTGTTTTTTTGCTTTACAGGAACAATGCCGAAAAGATGTGCTGCATTCAATTGTCGTGGAAACTACAGGGGAGAGCCATACAGTCCTATGGTGTGTTTCCCGAATGAAGAACAAGAACGACATGCATGGATTAGTGCTATGCCAAATAGCCCAGAAAGTTTGAGAGACAGGTCGAAACTATGGATTTGTGCATCACACTTCGACTGCGATTGGGTCACAGTTCGGGGAGGAAAACGACCAGCTGGGCCTCCTACAGTTTTTAAAGGTGTACCCAAGTCTTGCCTCAAACAACTTACGTCAGCTCCTAGGTTAACTAAAACAGTGACAAGTGAAGCAAGACTTAAAAAACAAACTGAATTTGAAAATGAACAAGACAAAATGCATAGTTATGACAAATTTGCAGGAGAGATTGGAAAACACTTCCCTGAGTTTTATATAATGAAAAATGGTAGAGAACTGACAATGTTTAAGACAGATGGTAATGGTAGAGCAGTTGATAAGTTTCTTCATTTTAAAGAGGTACAGTCTCCTTTTGGTTTTCTGCAGCTGGTAGTAGCAGAGAAAAGTGGCTTGGAGATACCAAAAAGTAAACTGAATCTTCAAAAAAATAGCTTGGTAAGTAAGTGGTCTCAAATTGAAGAAATAGTGAAAATTATGAACACTCATGAAGCGACTAATACTGACCGCTTAAAAAGAATAATTTCAGAACTTGACTCTATCACAGAATTTCATGAAATTGAAGGTTTTCAGTTCATTCAAGCACAGTTACAACTCCTTCTTATTCCTCCTAAAAATCGCCGATATACAAAGCATATGTTAATTCTTGCAGCAGAACTGTTTTGTATATCACCCGCAGCATATAGAATGCTTAGAAACTCCAAAGCAATTAGTCTTCCTTGTGAGAAACAGATTCGCCAATTGTAATCTCGCACTTATGCTGACAAGTGTCTCCCAATCCTTTTTGATCAGTTGAAGCCACAACAGCGGTTAGTTAACATTTTGTTTGATGAAGTCAAGCTTAAGCAGGCCCTTAGATTTACAGGAGAGCATATAGTAGGCTATGCAACAAACAGACCAGAAAATCTAGCAACATCTGCTCTTGCTATTGAAGTTGTTTGTCACTATGGAGGACCACGGTACATCATACGAATTCATCCTGTATCAAAACTGAATGCTATTCAACTGAAGGAAATATTACTTGAGGCTGTATATGTTGTTAAAGCTAGTGGTGGCCATCCAGTATCGTTCGTCTGTGACAACTGTCCACTGAATCAAGCTGTTTACAGAATGCTTGGGGGTCCTGGAAAAGTAACACTAGCACCAGATGGCATAAATGTTTTCCTTGTCTATGATTATGTTCACATCCTCAAGAATATGAGAAACAACTGGATCACAGAGATATGTCAAGAATTACATTTTAGCAAGGACGGTACAGAATATTTGGCGTGTTGGAGTGATGTTAAAGCTCTTTACAATGAAGATCAGAAGACACCACTTCGTCTGACAAAACTCACACGCTCATCAGTATTTCCTAAACCATTGCAACGTCAGAGTGTGCCCTTAGTTTGCCAAGTGTTCAATGAGAAAACAATTGCTGCATTTGAAGGTCTTAAAGGAACTGTTAAATTTCAGGATGGAACAGTGATATACATAACACTGGTAACCAATTGGTTTAAAATGATGAATGTTAAAAGCAAGTACAGCGCAGTTCATTTACGAGACCAATATCGTGAACCTTGGACATTAAACTGTACAAACTTCAAAGCTCTGCAGGAAATGTGTACAGTTGTATCCAGCTGTCGGTGGACTGGTGGGCATGGCAGAGAGAAGAAACTAACACAGTCAACAGCAGATGCCTTTGTCATCACAACAAGGTATAACATAGAAGCAGCACAATATCCTTTTGAAACCCATGATTTTGCTTACATCCTACCTGCTGTTTTTTCACAAGATCCCCTAGAAAAGTTTTTTGGTCAAGCAAGACAACGTAGTGGAGGAAATTTTTACATTGACATTGGGGATGTTCAAGCAGCATCCAAAGTACAGCAGTTGCATCAGCTGTTGAAACATGACATCGTTCCTGACCGAGCCAAAGAAGTAAGCTGTGAATTTTGTACAGCAGCAATAGATGATGGTGATTTACAACTTCTGGAAGAGCTGACATTACAAGACACTCAACTACTTCTAGATTCAGATGATACTTTAAAACATAAAATTGTCTACATTGGGGGATTTTTAGCTCATAAACATGGACAACAGGAAGTAGATTCTGGGGAATGCTTGTCATCAGAGTGTTTGACTGCGCTCAATCGAGGTGGGCTGAGTATGCCTACACTGGCTACTGTCTTCTTTGTACATAGTGACATCACCCTTCAAATGTCTCTTCAAGACTCGAAAAAGTGTTGTCGCAATTACTTGAAACAATGCTTGTCTTATGTCGATGCTCCTTTAGCTAGCCATTCAGGAGCATGCCAGACATTGTGTAATGTGTTGTTTAAGGCCTTTGTATTTAATACAAGCGATCGGGAGTGTACACTAGGCTGCTTAAGGCGACAAGAGAAACTTTCTAATGTTTAAGTTAATTATTGTGTTATGTGACTTTTGATATATGTAAAATTATGTGTAAAGTAATATTTTGCAAAGGTTTTACTTTAATTTCTTCTAATATTTAATTAATGTAAGTCATGGTATGATGCTTTGCTTGTATAATACATGTTCTTATAAACTATCTCATTATAACTGTATATTTTCCTATTATGTTCAATCACGAAAGAGACTTATGAGTCAATCAACCAAAAACAAATGTTTTATTTTCCTTTACTTGGTTGCTCTAGTTAATAAGATGTTGTAGAGTAAAAACACAAAGTCCCATATCCAGTAAAACTAAAATGAGACCTCAGTTTGTGGGCCTGACAATGGACCCAAGTTCCGGGACCCGAGTATGGCCGACGCCAGTCCTTATGTAGAGGAGTCTATGGTTCAAACAGATAATTTAAATAATTAAAAACCAAAGCCACCGAGGGCACAGTTTGTTCTGTTCTAAGAATCCAAGAAGTAAAGGCTTGCCAATGCGATTGATACTGTCGCTTTGTAGACTGGGTATATTGATTCATGAATTTATTGGTCACGTCTCTACCATATGGTGCTAGCCACTTGGCCTCCTGAATGTCCATAATGCAAAAGTCAGTGAGGTCTCTAGGTTGCCAATTGTGTCTAAGTGGAAAAACCCGACCGGGAGTGACACCGGGTGCGGGCACCACGTTTTCAATTGCTGTTACCACAACTGCGCCGGCCACAGGGGCGCGATTAGCGAGACTACACCCCGATAATCCTGTAGTTTGTTCACTACGTGGCACATTAGAGACGCGTCTGGCGGCGGAAACAGATAAATGGAACTCCACCTGTTCCAGTCTGTCACCAGTGCGTCTGGCCCGCCCGCCGGCGTTATTGTCCGGCGGGTGAGGTACAGTGGGAGTTTGTGAGTCTCCTCTGACGCAAACAAATCCACTTGTGGATGGTAAGGCTCCGCAATCATTTGGTCGAAAATGTTTTGCTTGAGCGCCCATTCTACTGTTGTGCTCTGTCTCCGAGACAGAGCGTCTGCCCAGACGTTTGCTACGCCTGGGAGATAAGATGCGTGAAGATGAATGTCCAGCCTGTTGGCTAGAATAAAAATCTTTTCTGACACGTTTAGCAACTTCCGAGATCTCGTTGACCCTTGTTTCTGAATACAGTGAACCGCATTCAGATTGTCCATTCTGAAGGCTACCGACTTGCCCCGTAAAGTAGAGCCGTGAGCCTGAAGGAAATATAAGGGGACTAGTAATTCTTTGACATTTATGTGGGAGATTTCTAAATGGGACCAAAGCCCTTGACCTTGGTGCCCTTGGTTTGACTGAAAGCCCCAACCTATCGTCCCTGACGCATCCGTGTCTACCCATACCGTCGGTGGAGGAGAGGTCCATGACATTACTGAGTGTAACGTTTCCCTCTTCACCCAGACCGCTAGTAAGTTGTGGATTAATTTTGGTATGGGCCATAATTTTTCCGCCGGCAATAGTGGAAACCATTTGTTGCCTTCCAATATTAAACGTTTGACTTTCAACCGGCCCAACATTACAGTTAGTTGAATCCAGTTGAGAGAGCCGACCAGAGACTCCCAGATTCTCCGTGTCGTAGTCAGACTGTGAAGGAACAGGAACAATTTCCTGCGAAATCTGTTTCGATTGTCCACACTCTGACTCAGAGTGAGAGTAGCTGTGTCCCAAACCAGCCCTATCCACTGAACTACTCGTGATGGAACAAGGTTTGACTTTACCAGGTTTACCTTGAACCCTAGAGATTTGACATGATTTAATGTTATGTTGACATGATATATGCATACTTGTTCCGTCTCTGCCACCACTAGCCAGTCGTCTAGGTACCACAAAATCCTGATCCCTTGCTCTAACAAGGGCATCAGGGCTTGCCGGACTAATTTCGTGAATAAGCGAGGTGCCAGGTTCAATCCAAACGGCATCCTCTGAAAGACAAGTCTGATGCATTATCCGTAAGGCCAGAAACCGTTGAAATATTTTGTTTACCGAGACGTGCCAATTATAGGTTTGACTCCTGTAAGGAGATAAAGAAAACCTAATATTTAGTAGTGGCCCCGTAATCATTGACGAACATGCCTATTACATAAGGCATCCTCTTCAAACACTAATTCGCCGTAGTTTGAATCTACCGCGCAGAGCATTTCAAATCTGAGGAGCCTTCATCATGAGCGCACGCGACCTCACTCATGGCTTCAGTCATTATGAATTGGGTTCTCACTACGAAAAAACTTCGTAAACAATAAAAACAAACAGAAAATAAGAATAACTATCCAATAAGCTTTCCATCATATCGTGGATGTACTTGTGTGGATCTTTGACCAGACGCTGATTCAGGCGTCATTCTTCCTTCACTGACATATCAAGTAAACCAAAATCCTTAATACATCAACGAATGGGAAGGGGATGGTCGGGAGGGCCCCAGTCGTCAATGATTACGGGGCCACTACTAAATATTAGGTTTTCTTTATCTCCTTACAGGAGTCAAACCTATAATTTATTAGTGGCCCCTCCATCATTGACGAACATGCCTGATTTCTAAGACTGGAGGGGGACATTCGTAATCATATCATAACTCTAGAAAAGCAGATAATCAAACAACCACATAGTATTCTTACTTCGAAAATATATTTAAACATGGCGCAGCCCATATATATACAAAAAAGGGGTTCAAGCAGGTGCGTGCTTCAATGAAGCCTGCTTGACAAAAAAGGGTAACTCTGGAGATTCTGTGAACAGATCTGTAGTTACAAAGGCACCCCACTCAACGAGTGGTGACAAAAATAAGTTATAAGTTTACATGTGCACATAATAAACCCCATAATATTCGTGGAAATGTTTTACAAACGATCTCCACTGTTTAAACTAAATTGCTTTCACAGCTAAAACTACTATAACAACACTGTTGTTTGTACTAACAGTGTACTAGCAAAATTTCTCGCCCTGAATAGAACAGAGAAATATTCATATCACATTATCCATAATTTGTCTCACAGCTCTTACATTCCGGCGGGGTCTAGGGTGTCCTATGTTACACTGACTGCACCCCCCCCCCCCCCCCCTTCCTTTTCCCTTTGAAAGTAAACAAAAGTGACTGAAAGGCCACCTAGACCCTCTGCCTTAAAGCTATACATGGTAAGGAAGGTTTGTCTAGAGCAACTGACAAGTATCTAGTCAAAAACGTATGATTAGACGCCCACAACTGTGTGGACGAAATATCTTCAACTGAAAAGTTCTTCAAGAAACGTAAAGAGGCTGCCCATTTGCGTAAATCGTGGGCCCTACCCACAACGCCGGGATTACTCTCTTTAATGACTTCGACCAGAAGAGAAGCTAACCTCCGTTTCAGTAAGCGTTTGCCCGTACTCGCTACCCATAAAGCACCTTGGGGGTTTAGAGGAGCTACTCTCAAATATTTGGTTAGAGCTTGCACTGGACATAGATTATGGTGCACCTTTCCCCTTTTTAACGCCGGCACAGTGAACTCAGAAAACACGTGCGCACTCTGCTCATTCTTGGCTACAAATCCCGGGGAAGGTGCAATGTGAATACATTCATTAAGTCTACCAAACTTAAGGCAATTAGGTGTGTTGCTCATCGCCGCCAGCTCAGACACTCTGTTCCCGGTGGCCAAAGCCAAAAGGAATACAGCCTTTTTTAAAAGTAACGCAAAATCTGCAGTATTTTGGTACAGACGAGAGTGAAGTAAAGACAATGCCTTGTCCAGAGACCAAGTAGGCATGAGCTGACGGGGAGGTGGGCGGAGTTTAAAACATGCTCTCATAAAACCTGTTTCCTCCGCCACCGGTATGGAGAGACCTGTAAGGTCTAAAAAGGGCACTCTAATCGCAGTTAAGTGATTTTTTAACGTTACCATAGATAAACGTTTCTGCTCAAACAGATAATTCAAATAATTAAATACTAACGCCACTGAGGGCACAGTCTGTTCTGTTCTAATGATCCAAGAAGTAAAGGCTTGCCAATGTGATTGATACTGTCGTTTCGTAGACTGAGTATATTGATTGATTAATTTATTGGTCACATCTCTACCATACGGTGCTAGCCACTTGGCCTCCTGAATGTCCATAATGCAAAAGTCAGTGAGGTCGCTAGGTTGCCAATCGTGTCTAAGTGGAAATACTCGACCGGGAGCGACACCGGGTGCGAGCACCACGTCTTCAATTGCTGGTACCATAACTGCGCCGGCCACAGGGGCACGATTAGCGAGACTAAGCCTCGATAATCTCGTAGTTTGTTCACTACGTGGCACATTAGTGACGCGTCTGGCGGCGGAAACAGATAGATGGAGCTCCATCTGCTCCAGTCTGTCACTAGGGCGTCCGGCCCCCCTGCCAGCGTTTCCGTCCGGCGGGTGAGGTATAGAGGGAGTTTGTGAGTCCCCTCGGACGCAAACAGATCCACTTGTGGATGGTAGAGCTCTGCAATCATTAGGGTGAAAATGGGTTGCTTGAGCTCCCATTCTACTGTCGTGCTCTGTATCCGGGACAGAGCGTCTGCCCAGACGTTTGCTACGCCTGGGAGATAAGATGCGTGAAGATAAATGTCTAGCCTGTTGGCTAGAGTAAAAATCTCTTCCGACACGTTTAGCAACTTCCTTGATCTCGTTAACCCCTGTTTCTGAATACAGTGAACTGCATTCAGATTGTCCATTCTGAAGGCCACCGACTTGCCCCGTAAAGTAGAGCCGTGAGCCTGAAGGAAATACAAGGGGACTAGTAATTCTTTGACATTGATGTGGGAGATTTCAAAGTGGGACCAAAGCCCCTGACCCTGGTGCCCCTGGTTTGACTGAAATCCCCAACCTATCGTGCCTGACGCATCTGTGTCTACCCATACCGTTGGCGGAGGAGAGGTCCATGACATTACTGAGTGCAGCGTTTCCCTCTTCGCCCAGACCGCCAGTAAGGTGTGGATTAATTTTGGGATGGGCCATAATTTTCCCGCAGGTAAGAGTGGGAAATATTTGTTGCCCTCCAATATTAACCGTTTTACTTTCAACCGGCCCAACATTACAGTTAGTTGAATCCAGTTGAGAGAGCCGACCAGAGACTCCCAGACCCTCCGTGTCGTAGTCAGACTGTGAAGAAACATGAACAGTTTCCTGCGAAACCTTTTGCGATTGTCCACACTCTGACTCAGAGTGAGAGCCGCTGTGTCCCAAACCAGCCCTATCCACTGAATTACTCGTGAGGGGACAAGGTTTGACTTTACCAGATTTACCTTGAACCCTAGAGCTTTGACATGAGTTAAAAGTATGTTGACATGTTTGATGCATAATTGCTCTGTCTCTGCCACCACCAGCCAGTCGTCTAGGTACCACAGAACTCTGATTCCTTGCTTTAACAACGGCATCAGGGCTTGCCAGACTAATTTCGTGAATAGTCGAGGTGCCAGGTTCAAACCGAATGGCATCCTCTGAAAAACAAAATTTTGGTGCCTGATCCGTAAGGCCAGAAACCTTTGAAATCTTTTGTTGACCGATACGTGCCAATAAGCATCTGTCAGGTCTAGGGAACACATCCAAGCTCCCGGCGGAAGTGTTAGCCTGATTTGGTGTACTGTTAACATTCGGAATGACTCGTTGTGAATGTGAAGGTTCAGATAAGACAGGTCGACGACCGGTCTCATCTGAACACTGTCCCGTTTGGGAACCAAAAAGAGCTTGGACGTGAATACAGGGTAATTTGGGGGGACCGGGATGATGACATTCTTGGCAATCATTTCCCGGACCAGTGACTCCACCTCTAAAGAAACAAAATTCGCCGTTGTCGGCTGACGTAAGCGAGGTCGCCGGAGCCACTGCCAAGTGATGCCCTTGCGTGCCACCATCCGTGCCCAAGTGTTTACCGGCCATGCTTTGTGACACGTTCGGAACGACCCAGTTAGCAGACCAGGGTTCGCCGGCTGTACTACCCTCGGATCCGCCGGCCTTACTACTGGCACCGGGAGTGAGAGAGACCTTAGTTTTTTTACGGTGGTGGAGTTGGCGGTGGTGGACGCTTCGCCGGCTGGCTGGCGTTGGCAGAAGACGGGCCCTGACCTGGCTTATTATAGCCGCGTCCTTTCTGACCTGAAAACCTACCCTGTCTATGCCTGAACTGACCTTGAGTGGAGGAGGACTTAGGTGGAAGAAAGGGCTTAGATCCCCCCGGCTGAGCTTTAGCGACTGGCCTGGGTTTGGGGAAGTTAAAGGCAGGTTTCTTAGAAGGGGTGGCACTGTGTTTAACGGCCTGAGCCATATTAAAAACCGTTCGCCACACTTCAGGGGACATTAAAGAGGGAGTGAGCACTGGTGACATGACCACCTGATTCGCAATGCTATCAGGCAATTTGCGGACTAAGGATATTCTAAGATCTTGTCTCGCTCGTACCGCCTCAAGCAAGGCAGTGCGTACGTCACCTAATGATTGGATTGACGACTGAAGAAGCAGTCGCCGGGACAATTCAACCGAACGTCTGGCATCCGCGTCTGCGATTGCCTGAGTGGACCGGAGCAAAGACTTAGCTACCTGTTGAGACACTATGTATTGAGAGAACAGGTGAAAAGCTTTCCCCCGTAGCCTAAATTCACGGTCTAGCTGAGTTGGGGTAGGGGTAGTGAAAGGGTCTTTTAGCTCACAAAGATTAATTTTAGGAGCAGTTAAGAAAGCAAACAAAGCTGAAGGGACTCCGCCGGCAGAACACACTGGCATGGAGAACCAAGAATGAGTATCTTGAGGGATCTGGTGGGAAGTTTTGGAAGTAAATGTGGTCGCAAAGTTTTGAGCCTCTGTCTCCCATTCCAACCAAGGTCCTGGGCCCAACTGCCCCACCTTCAAGACTGGATTAGCTGCTGCATCTGTGACGGTTTGCAAATCGAGTTCTGGAGTGAGAGCTGACAGTGTCTTAATGTCATTAAACCCATCATGCTTAGACCAGTCAGAAAACAATCTTGAAGCTGAGGCAGGGGGTAAAGCAGGCTTAGCAGTATAAACAAAATAGTCCTGGTGATAATAACTATGTATAGCCTTGATGTTGACATTTAGCACATTCCCCAAAGTATCCAAGGCCCTTAATTTCTTAGATTTATTGCCCTGGATGACCCACTCACGAGGCACTGGGAGCTCCCCTGACAAGGTAGGTTGGGCTAGCTCTGGTTTAGTGGGGGTCAAAAGGACCCATGACTCGTCTGGTCCGTAAAGCAAGGGTATAGCTACCTTTTTGAGAGGCGCTCTGTCTAGAGGGGGCGGATTGACATCCGTTATAACCCTTACATTCAAAGTGGTCAATGCCGCCGTAGCAGGCCTAGTAACCACCGATGGTGACATAGAGGGGGGGTGAGTGATCTGAGGCAAAGCAATAGAAGTCATCAGAGGCCGTACCGTAGAGCTTGTCGTGGGAGCTCCCAAGTCCACTGTGGGAGTTTCCTGCTGTTGGCCAAAAAATCTAGATAGAGCATTATCAAGTAGCCCATCAATTTCCTGTGCAGTGACAAATTGATTTGATGATGTGCTCACTGATGAATCATTAAGATCTTGTGCGGCATCGTAGCCTGAACCTGACTCTTGCCCTTCCATATCCGATATCATCGAAATCTCGTCTTTGTCATCCTGTTCCTCCTGAGAAGATCCCGCCGAAGCTGGGCTACAATCTTGTTGCCAAGATAAGTTAGGAGTAGAGGAAGGGATCGCCGCGTTCCGATGGACGTCAGCCACTGTGTGAATAGTTTGAGCCGGAAGTGGGTGGTCAGGCCCCGGACGAGAATATCGCCAAACACCTAGGCCTTGGCCTCTACTCCCGTGGGAGTCTGAAACACTCTCAACCACTGAGTCCTCTGAACCCTCCAACTCCAGGGTTAAAATGTTAATGGGTAAATCATCTTTAGGTACAGGTACTACACTGGACCCTTGAGACCGAACACCAACTCTGTCTGGGGTAGAGGTATGACGAGAAGCACTAGAAACAGGTGAGTGTCGGTAGGCCTTTCTATCATGGGAATCCTTTTTTGAAGATTTATGGCTGCGGTGTGACCGTGAACTACTCTT
The DNA here is from genome assembly GCA_032716605.1 of Paralithodes platypus. Classification (NCBI taxonomy): domain Eukaryota; kingdom Metazoa; phylum Arthropoda; class Malacostraca; order Decapoda; family Lithodidae; genus Paralithodes; species Paralithodes platypus. Next base: position 45,032,108 of record CM064577.1, on the reverse strand, counting down.
TGATTTGGAGGATTTATCGCCGTGACCCCTGGTGGAACTTTCTGTCTTACTCCTCTTACTCGATGGTGAAGAGGCAAGACTGGGTGGCTGGTGTCTAAGGGGTGACCTAGACCTAGATCTCGCCGGAGACGAGGAGACTGCCGCCGGGGGTGTAGGCTCACGGTGACGTTTCGAAGTAGCAGGGGCAGGAGATGACACAGAACCCTGTCCAGTCTCCGCCGGCTTATGACAAGTTACTCGAGAGGAACGTTTATTAGGGGGAGGGTGCTCAAGAAGAAGCCTATCCCAAAGAGGGACGTTGTCACATTGAAGTGACTTATGAGCCACAATCGTAGTATACGCTGACATTTGTTGCCGAACTTCTCGTAAGGCGACCGCTGCGGTCTTATCATTATCTTGGAGGACTTTGACACTTAGTTGGGAGCAAAAGGAACAGTTGCGCATCACCCACAGACCTCTTGAACGGTCTAGACATTTAACACACCTGATACAAAGAGTGTGCGCAAAAAGAGGGATACCGGCACAGGTTGGATTAATGCATAAAGCAAAAACCGGGGCAAAGGTAGCCATGACAGAGACTGGTGGGGACTTACTGTAGGGTCTGTATTGGTTCGCCGGGGCCCAGCCATGGAAAAAAAGGAAAATTTCCAGGAATTAATGCTCATAAGGTTAACCCAAAATGATCGCATACAAGTGTTCATAACCCGCCGGATAACGAGGCGTAATCTCACAATGATTACAGCTCGTTATGCGGCGTTTTTTTTATAAAGATATCCGAATATCTAGACATGTCTTTAAGAAAGTTTTAAGAATACCCTCTGACATAATATAAAAGACCAGTATGGCGTTTATAAAGTCTTTCTGGCGGTGACTGTTACAAGATTCAATTTTGAAAACAACCCCCCACAAAGACGCCGGCCCCTGAAGTATCTAGCAGATTAACACAGGGCAGGCTGATACGAGACCTGACTTCTAATGAATTGTCACATAGATCGCCGTATGGTGAAGGCGGCGATATAGAGCCGTATCTCTCAATTAATTGGGTAACTAGCTTGAATTGTAAATTCCGTATTTCCCCCTCCCAGGAGCACCCGCCGGGTGTGGCCAACTTATGAAAAAATATGTTAACCCTAATTGAGCCTTCGATCGCCGTAAGAGTGAGGGCGGCGATACATATAGTATCACTAAAATGGACCGGTTAACTAAACTGAATTACCAATTCGTTCATCCCACCTTAACAAGGTACACCCGCCGGGTGAGATCTGATGTCTTAAACGTTAACCCCATAAGTTCCTATCCCCACTTCTTTGTAAAAGATCGCCGGGGAGGAATGCCAACAACAACAGCTAGGGTTTTTCCTTTGGTTTGTAAAACCGGGTAGAAAAACTACATAACGTATGTCCGCATGAACAATGTTAGATGGGTACCACCAATCCGCCGGGAATCATAGGGAGCCTGAAACAGGTACCAACACAGAGACGCAGTCTTGGAGAGCCACAGACACCAACTCGCCGGGGACACCCGCCTGATTTGAAACCACGCGTGGCCAAACACGGCTCACGGCCGGAGTTTTCATGGTGAAACCGAGAAAACCCCGCCGGAAAGTAACCCACCCCGAACAGACACCATCTGAACGCACATAGGACCCGAGAGATAGCCAAGCACGACTAACCTAGGGACCACAAATATAATCCGTGGAATTAGCCAATACACAACTAAACCAGGAAACAAACATAGTCCGTGGAATTAGCCAATACACAACTAAACCCGGATACACATGACACAGTAGGACATATTTATAAAATAAATCAATAACACTTGTACATGTGGCAAAGCTACGAGCGGCTGGCTAGGCCTAAGCAAACGGCACAAGCGGCTCGCTTGGTGTAGTGACTAGCGTCTCGGACTTCCACCCAGAAGGCCCGGGTTCGCGCCCACGCTCGGCGCATTAAAGATTTTTCACAAGCACTGAGTCGTTACCATCCCTCATGAGCAAAGGGATGGGGTAGTAGTACAGGACCCCAATGGAAATACGCCTAATCGGCCTTATTGAGCTATCCTTAGCTAGCTTAGCATGCGCTAGCTTTAAGAACTATTATTATTATTATTATTATAACTGTTGAGATATAAACAAAAAACCCTGGAAATATAACAACAGGAACCACCGCCAACACACCACTGTAGCAAAAACTTCCGACCAAGGGAAGACCGACTCGGGACCCAGAAAAAACTTCACTACGTGAAGAAAAATACGCTGGGAACGTCAGCAAAGCAACGCTACCTCATCAGAAAGATAAAAGGCAGCAGAATTAATCGCGTAATGAAAGCCGCCTGCATCACAAGCTAACTCAACTATGAAAAAACAAAAATTCACCTGTCCACAACAGGACCACGAGGGTACATCCGAAATAGATGCCCCAAACACACGACCCAAAATACACTGCACTGCGGGCAACCAGCCCAGGACACTCCTGCTACGCATATCCTAACCTTACTCGATACATCCCGGAGTAAACAAATGAGAAAAAACTCACTAGGGACGCAGCAAATGCGGAACCAGCGGAGCGTGGAGAGACACGTCCGGGCCGGCTGATCGCAGAGCAGAGAAGGAAGAATGACGCCTGAATCAGCGTCTGGTCAAAGATCCACACAAGTACATCCACGATATGATGGAAAGCTTATTGGATAGTTATTCTTATTTTCTTTTTCTTTTTATTGTTTACAAAGTTTTTTCGTAGTGAGAACCCAATTCATAATGACTGAAGCCATGAGTGAGGTCGCGTGCGCTCATGATGAAGGCTCCTCAGATTTTAAATGCTCTGCGCGGTAGATTCAAACTACGGCGAATTAGTGTTTGAAGAGGATGCCTTATGTAATAGGCATGTTCGTCAATGATGGAGGGGCCACTAATAAATATGCGTCTGTCAGGTCTAAAGAACACATCCATCCTCCCGGCGGAAGTGTTAGCCTGATTTGATGCACTGTCAGCATCCTGAATGACACGTTGTGAATATGAAGGTTCAGATAAGACAGGTCTACGACGGGTCTCATCTGAACACTGTCCCTTTTGGGCACTAGAAATAGTTTGGATGTAAAGACTGGGTAATTTTGAGGAACCGGGATGATGACATTCTTGGCGATCATTTCTCGGATCAGTGACTCCACCTCTAATGAAACTAAATTTGCCTTTGTCGGCTGACGTAAACGAGGTCGCCGGAGCCACTGCCAGGTGATACCTTTGCGTGCCACCAGCCTTGCCCAAGTATTTAATGGCCATGCGCGGTGACACGTCCGGAACGACCCAGTTAGCAGACAAGGGTTCGCCGCCTGTACTACCCTCTGATCCACCCGCCGTGAGACCGGCCCTGGGAGTGAGAGAGACTAGTTTTTTGATGGTGGTGGTGGTGGTGGTGGTGGTGGTGGTGGTGGTGGTGGAGGCTTAGCCGACTGGCCGGCGTTGGCAGAAGACGGGCCCTGGCCCGGTCTGTTATAGCTTCGTCCTTTATGACCTGCAAACTTTCCTTGTTTATACCTGTACTGACCTTGGGTGGAAGAGGACTTAGGTAGGTGAAAGGGCTTAGACCCACCCGGCTGCGCTTTTGCAACTGGCTTGGGTTTGGGAAAGTTAAAAGCAGGTTTCTTAGAAGGGGCGGGACTGTGCTTAAAGGCCTGAGCCATGTTAAATACAGTTCTCCACACATCAGGGGACATTAAAGAGGGAGTTAGCACCGGCGACATGACCACCTGGTTCGCAATTCGATCAGGAAGTTTCTTCACCAGGGACATCCTAAGATCTTGTCTCGCCCGCACCGCCTCGAGCAAGGCTGTACGGATATCCCCCAACGACTGAATAGAAGTCTGAAGGAGTAACCGTCGAGATAGTTCAATTGATCTGACATCCGCGTCCGCGATTGCCTGAGTAGATCTTAGCATAGACTTCGCCACCTGGTGCGTGACAATGTATTGGGAAAAAAGTCTATACGCCTTCCCCCGTAGCCTAAACTCCCAGTCTAGGTGAGCTGGGGAAGGTGTAGTGAAAGGATCTTTAAGTTCACATAGATTGATTTTGGGGGCAGCTAAGAAAGCAAACAAAGCAGATGGGACTCCGCCGGCAGAGAAAACTGGCAGAGAGAACCAAGAATGGCTGTCCTGAGGAATTTGGTGCGAAGATTTTGAGGTGAAGGTGGTCGCAAAGTTCTGAGCCTCTACCTCCAATTCCACCCAAGGTCCCGGACCCAACTGCCCCACCTTCAACACTGGATTAGCGGCTGTGTCTGTGACCGTTTGTAAATCTAATTCTGGAGTGAGAGCTGACAGTGCTTTTATATCATTAAAACCGTCATGCTTGGACCAGTCAGAAAACAGTTTTGAAGCTGAAGCAGGGGGCAGTGCAGGTGTAGCTGTATACACAAAATAGTCCTGGTGATAATAGTTAGGAATGGCCTTAATATTAACATCAAGTACATTACCCAGCATATCTAAAGCTCGTATCTTTCTAGATTTATTTCCTTGGATTACCCACTCTCGTGGCACTGGAAGTTCCCCTGACAAAGTGGGCTGTGCTACCTCTGGCTTAGTTGGGACCATTTGTACCCATGAATCATCTGGACCGTATAAAAGGGGCATAGCTACCTTTCTTACGGTGCTATATCTAAAGGGGGCGGATTCACATCCGCTACAACCCTTACACTAGAAGTAGTCAGTGCCGCCGAAGCAGGCCTAGTGACCATAGTAGGTGATATAGAAGGAGGGTGCAGAATCTTAGTTAAAGCAATGGAAGTAGTCAGAGGCCAAACACTTGAAATTGTCATGGAAGCTCCCAGGTCCACTGTAGGAGTCTCCGGCTGTTGGCCAATTTTTTTTTGTTAGAGCCGTAAATAATAACCCATCTATTTCCTCCGCCGTGACAAATTTAACAGATGAAGAACTAAGAGATGAATCATTCCGATCCTGTGAGTCATCTAAAACTGAACCCGACTCCTGCACCTCCATGTCAGAGATTATAGACACCTCATCTTTGTCATCCGGCTCATCATGAGAGGATTCCGCCGAAGCCGGAATCCCGTCGTGTTGCCATGTTAAGTCTGGAATGGATGATGGGATCGCCGCGTCCCAGTGGACGTCCGCCATTACCTGTGTCTCTTGAACCAGACGTGGGCCTTCATTCCCTGGTTGGGAATACCGCCACACACCCAGGCCTTGGCCCGCACTCCCTTGGGAGTCAGATACCCCATCAACCACTGAGCCCCCACTAGACCCTTCTAGAGGGCGATCACTGCCCACAGAACTCTCTAATTCTAAGGTTATAATATTCATTGGTAACCTGTCCGCCGGTAACACCCCCACCACAGTCTCTGACACCACTCCCGCCCCATCAGATTGGATACTAGATACGTCGGGAGTAGAGGCAGAAAGTGAGGCACGAGGCTTCGGCGAACGCCGGGAGGCCTTTCGTTCATGAGAATCTTTCCTGGAAGATTTGTGGCTTCGGTGTGACCTAGAACTGCTCTTGGACTTCTCCGATCTATCACTAGAACTGCTCTTGGACTTCTCCTCTTTGCTCTTCTTACTCGCCGGTGAAGAAGAGTGACTAAGCGGTTGCTGTCTGAGGGGCGACCTGGACCTGGACCGCGCCCGTGACGTGGAGGCTGACACCGGGGGCGTAGGTTCCCGAGGTCTCTTAGATGTGCCGGGGGCTGGAGTAAGTGCTATACCCTGCCCAGTCTCTGCCGACTTTCGTACAATTACTCTAGAGGTACGTTTAATAGGGGGGTGCTCAATAAGTAATTTATCCAAAAGAATTACGTTATCACATTGAAGGGCCTTATGAGCCACTGTGGTAGCATAAGTGGACAACAGCTGCCTGACCTCCCGTAAAGCGACCGTCGCGGTCTTATCATTGTCTCGCAATACTTTATGACTCAATTGAGTACAGAAGGTACAGTTCTGCGTAACCCACAAACCCCTTGAGCGATCTAAACATTTAACACATCTAATGCAAAGAGTGTGTGCAAGGATAGGGATGCCTGAACAGGAGGGTGAAACACACAAAGCAAAAACAGGGTCAAGGGTAGCCATGACAGAGACTGGTGGAAAACTTTACTCCAGGTTCTCTATAGACCCGCCGGAACTCAGCCCTGGAAAAAAGAAAATTTCCAGGAATTAATGCTCATAAGGTTACCCCAACACGTTCGAACACAAGTGTTAAATAACCCGCCGGGTAACGAGACGTAATACACAACCATTACAGCTCGCTACGCGGGGGGGGTTCATAAGTAAAGATTTCAGAATATCTTAACCTGTCCAAAAGATTTATGAATATCCTCTGACATGATATAAAGACCAGCATGGCTTTCATAAATGACGCAGTCTTCCCAGTGGTGTTTGTTAAGTTTTACTGGAAAAACCCATAAAAAGACGCCGGCCCCCGTATTATCTCGCAGATCAAAAACTGGGAAGCCTGTCTAAATGCTAGATCTGACTTCTCCCGAAGCGTCCTAGATCGCCGTATGTCGAAGGCGGCGATACAAAACGTATCCCTCGATTGTCTGGTCAACTATACTGTCAGGAATTTAGATAAAGAGGTTAAATTACATATCACTGGTACATGAAATATCCCAACAAATAGTTATAATATAATTACCAAACGACGTAGTCGATGGGTGTAATCCAGTCCCCCACACACGGCTAATTCAATTGCATGACATGTAGGAATGTTCACATAATACAATATCGATACAATGAACTTAGCTTAGAGGACTGGTGATGTAGGACTGTTGTTAATATTGTTATAGATTAATATTTGTAGCACATGGTGAACTGTGGGTTGAGTCAGAGCCGGGGGGGGGGGGGGGGGGAGATGTTGGTTGTATGGTGTTGATTGAGAGACTAAAGGGCCGGCGTCCGATCGCTTCGCGAAATTACATATGGCTGCCGGCTCATAATAATTATAACCCATAACTTGGTTTCATGATACATCAAGAGCTGATGTAGATATTTATCCATTACAGTTAATATTTAACCTATACTTAAGAATAAACTACAATACACAAAGAACCAGCCGAAATCGTACAAGCGATACGATACCGCCAAATTCAAATGTCCTATTGGACCTAAACTGTCGGGATCATTACCCTATTCCCGACATATTGCCCGCTACCAAAAATGATATACAGGAGCTATATACAGAGAACAAAAAAAGGACATCGAAGTCAAAGATCACCTTGTTTGATCTTTGATCTCCAAAGATCCACGGAACTCATAGCCGTCCTCCTTTTGGGACGAGCGCCACCTGAAGCCTGAGGAGGATCATCCTTCTCATCATCAGCTGCCCCACCTTGAGGAGCACTGTCACCAGCACTCTCCCGCGGAGGGGTATCAGTAGAGACGCCAGGATCATCCGGCAGTTCTACATCCTGGTCCAAGGGATATAACCTTACGACTGGGCGAGTAGTAACCCCAGTCGAAGTTCGTATTCTAGCAACCCTTATAAGACCATCAATGCCCTGGAACAAATCGATAATCCTCCCAAGCTTCCAAAATAACCTAGGACGCTCATCATGAATCAGGACGATATCCACGATACGAGGCCATCGTCGATTCGTCCCTTTGATCTTATTAGAGTGACGCTCGCGAAGAGACAGCAAATATTCTTGGGTACATCCGTTTCCATAGATCGTCGGACACCTTGTTTACATACTGGAAGCGACGACGTGTGGCGTCAGCATTGCCGAACGTAGGGTCATGCAGATCTTCGTCATTTACGGACGATCTAGGAAAGGTATTAAGGGTTCGTCCACGTGTCATCATGGAAGGCGAAATGGGTAAGAGGTCATCAACATCTGCCGAGGTATAGGTCAAGGGCCTGTCGTTGACTGACATCTCAATTTCTATTAAGATGGTTTGCAACTCCCGTCTGGTCACCAGTGCCCTTCCTAATACCTTCTTCAAGGCAGATTTGACGATACCGATTGTTCTCTCCCAAATCGCCCCGAACCATGGTGCACGTGCTGGTATAAATCTCCATTGACAACCCTTTCCAGTGAGGGTAGCCACAACCTGCGGGTCATCCATTAAACTCTGGAGATATTTAGAGGCCCCGACAAAACAAGTTGCATTATCGCTCATAATAATTTGAGGGAAACCATTGCGGCCTGCAAAGCGTCTTAGAGTATGCAAAAACCCCTCACTGGATAGGTCGTCAATCAATTCAATATGAATCGCTCTGGTTACCGCACATGTGAATAGAACGGCATATACCTTTATGATATTACCGGGCGATTCTCTAACATGAATCGCTCCGGTGTAGTCTACCCCGGTTACCTGAAATGGTTCAGTCCTTTGTACCCTGAACTCAGGCAAGGGAGGTAGATCAACTGGGGAGTAAGGCTTACCCTGTAATCTTTTACAGATAGTACCACCTGCTACTCTGTAATAGGGGACTGGAATGCTAATCTGAAGGACATGAGTAACTCTCTGTTTGCTAGTCATATGACTAACTTCTGTGGTGAGCATGATCTAATTATCTCTTCTCAGCTCATGCTCCCTCATAGTAGTTACACATGTGTCAGTGCAGCATGGGGCTCAACGTCTTGGCTAGATCATACCGTAGCTAGTGCTGATTTCCATGATATGATAACAAATATGGAAATTCAGTATACATATACAGATGAAGATCATATCCCATTGACCTTAACAGCTAGTTTGGAAAGAGCGCCAGAATTAACCCAGTCAAACAATAGTGTAAATCCAAAACTGCCATGGGGCGGGCTTGACGAGGAGGAGTGTGAGCAATTTTGCACTTTAACACACACTCTCCTTTCTGAGCTTGATCCTGGCAGTGAGGATGCCATTACCTGTGAAGACCCCAATTGTGTTAATGCTAGTCATCGAGAAGAGGTCAGCAAGCTGTACAATAATATTATATCTTGTCTTACTAAGGCTAGTGACATAGTATTTCACAAGCATAACAAAAATTACTCTTTTAACAAACCTGGGTGGAATGACCATGTTTCAGAACTATACCAGGCATCCCGAGATGCTCGTAGTGTATGGCTGGATCATAACAAACCGAGACAGGGACCCATGTTTGACATGTTCACCAGACTAAAGGCTAGATGCAAGTATGCAATCAGATATATAAAAAAACAATGAAAATGTATTAAGAAGAGAAGCATTGGCCAAAAACTTTGCTAGCAAAGACACATTGGCCTTCTGGAAGGATATTAAAAAAATGCATAATAGCTGCACACCTCTACCCGTAAGTGTAGATGGGATCTCTGGTACTAATAACATAGCCAATCTTTGGAAAACACATTACCAAACTTTGTTTAACTCTGTTGGGCACCAAGGAAATACCATTGCTGCTACAACAGAGTGTAACAAAGAAGAAAAATATGACACAATTAAAGTTACAAGTGAAAAAATCAAGGCTGCAATAAGTAGGCTAGATGCTAACAAATCCTGTGGTTTTGATGGTATATATGCTGAACATTTGAAGTACTCCTCCACTCTCCTTTTGGAGAAACTCAGCAGTTGCTTTACCAGCTTTCTAATCCATGGTTTCCTACCAGAATCTATGATGTCCGTTACCTTGATACCAGTAATTAAAGACAAGGCTGGCAAAATTACATCAAAAGACAACTATAGACCTATTGCCCTTGCCAGTATTGTAAGTAAGATACTAGAGTTAATCATTTTTAGACAGAATCTCAGTGTATATCTCAACTAATAGTAATCAATTTGGTTTTAAAAAGAATCATGGTACGGACCAGTGCATCTACACTCTGAAGGAGCTAGTGGATGGGTACATCAAAATGAACAGCTATATTTTTGCATGCTTTCTTGATGCTAGTAAGGCATTTGACAGAGTCTGCCACAATATCCTGTTTGATAAATTAGCAACAAGGGGAGTGCCATCCTATGTACTGAGAATCTTGAAGTACTGGTACGCCAATCAAACATTTAATGTAAGATGGGGTAACATTATTTCGGATTCCTTTACAGTAACCAATGGAGTGAGACAGGGTAGTATTCTCTCACCTTACTTATTCAATGTATATATGGATGAATTAAGTGATAAATTGAATAAAGAGCAGATTGGATGCTATGGTGGGAATAAAATCATCAACCATCTCATGTATGCTGATGATCTGGTCATTATTGCACCGTCTTCTGCGGGTCTGAGCAAACTTCTTGATAAATGTGAATCTTTTGGTAGTAAACATTGTGTTAAATTCAACCCACTGAAAAGTGCTGTTCTTATATTTAGATCAAAATTACTGTATAAAAGTAAACTGCCAAATTTCTCACTCAATAATCAAATTATTCAAGAAGTAAACAAAATAAAATACCTGGGACACATTATCTCAAACGATTGCTCAGATGATGCAGATATCGGCCGTCAGCGCAGACAGCTATATTTATGTGGTAACACCATCTTGAGAAAATTCCACATGTGTAATTGGGAAACTAAAGTCACTTTGTTCCGGACATATTGTTCCTCTATGTACACGGCCCATTTGTGGTGGAAGTATAAGAGAGCCACCATAAATGGTCTGTGTACATCCTATCATAATATACTCAAGATGTTCATTGGTCTCTCTAAATATGAAAGCACTAGTATGGTGTGCACACTGTTGGATGTGCAGTGCTGTCGGGCTGTCATCAGGAGACTGGTGTACAGCTTTTCGCAGCGACTGCAATCCTCCAGTAACACGCTGATTGTAGCTCTTTGGTCTAGTGATCATATCTATGAATCCCGTATTATATCTCACTGGCAGAAGCTGCTGCACACATAGTATGAAATGTAATATATAGGTCTAATTGAACTATGAGCAATGATCTGTGCAATAGGTGTTAACCAACATTGAGCAATAGCCTTAGTTAGCCTATCTGTGTTATATTGTGACAAAATGTGATATGTGCTCTATTCTGTAAATAGGCCTACTGTATTTTTTATTTATTGTTTCTTTATTAATATATCTTTGTGTATAATTATTAACTGTGCTCTGACGAGAAGTGTATGTGATATGGACCATTAGGTCGTACTGTATTTATACTGTATCTATCTTATGTGTCTGGAATAAAGAATTATTATTATTATTATTATTATTATTATTATTATTATTATTATTATTATTGTGGATCCCTTTAATTGCTTGTCGCATCTTAGGGATCCACCAACGTTGTCGCATATACGCCAGAACATAATTTACGCCAAAATGTAGGCAGGTCCGATGGCATTGGCGAATCAACAGTTTGGTAATCAAATGAGAGGAGCTAAGGAGGACAGGATATTTTGCAGAATCAATAATGTCCGCCTTTTGTATCCTGCCTCTACACTTAATTATGCCTCCTTCCATATATAATCCTAGCTGCCTCATTAAGTTTGAGGGTTTGGCCTTTGACTCCTTGCTCAGGATTTGATGTTCAGTAGGATAAGATTCCTTTTGTACTAAACATATTAGTTTCGCTTCTGCTGATCTCAATTCATGGAGTCTGATATGCTTCGAATCTTCACTAAGGAAAGACCCGTGAGCCTGACTTCTCATGTTGTTAATGAAACGGTATATCCATGCAAATACCTGTATTACTTGATCATAGCTGCCGTAACATTCCCACTCTACCAACTTGTTATCCTGATGTGTAGTACTCACATTCGAACTACTTAACACATCATCTTGGGGTCGACTTGAAGGATCAGATATGTATTCCCTGAAATCCTGAGGCCATTCAGTTGGAGATATAAGCCATGGAGGTCCATGCCACCAAATAGAGGACGACAAACTGTCGCGCCGAGATCCCCCGGGAAATTATGTCACTGGGGTTATCCCTGGTGCTCACATAGCGAAATGTAGCTGTATTATTATCTCATCAGTGCGATTAGAAACATAAACAGGTAACACTTTCTGGCTGTGTACCCATGAAAGCGCTATTTGACTGTCGCTCCAGACATAGACGTTATTAATCTGTAGTATGTCTGTATAAGCATCCAGTGTAAACTTTATTAGACGAGCAGACAGAAGTAATGCAGTAAGTTCTAATTTAGGAACTGGAATCTTCTTTATAGGGGCTACGTTGGCCTTCGCTATAGCCAGCGTCGCTTCACTACCATTGCATACGTATATGGCAGTACCGTACGCACTATTACTAGCATCAGAAAAGGCATGTAGATCCACCTGTTGACCATTAATAACCTGACGATTAAGTTGGACCCTGCAACATATGGAAAGGTCCGACCGAATCAACCGCCAAGTATCTTGTAACTCAGTCGGGAGGGGCGTGTCCCAATCTAGTTTTAGCCGCCATAGTTGCTGTAAAAACATACGAGCACGGATAGTGACAGGCAGCAAAAAACCTAGGGGATCAAACAACCTCGCTGACAAGCTAAAGCAGTTTCGCTTGGTCATAAGCTCACTGCCGCATGGGGTGTGACAGAAGGATATACAATCTGTGGTAGTGTCCCATTTGTGGCCTAAAAACTTCACCTCACTATTCTCAGTAGCTACACCGTCAGAAGCAAATTGACCTTTCAAAAGATCACTATTAGTGGCCCATTCTCTCAAGTATAAATGAACCTTGGCAAATATATCGCGGATCTCCCAGCATCTCTTGAGCAATAAATCTTCATTGTACCCAGTGCCTTGAAGATTGTCCACATAGATCCCCTGCTTGATCTCATTCTTGTAGTCAGGATCTAGTCCAGCCTCCTCAAGATGACGCAAGATAGTAGCGTTGAGAAGGAACTGGGAACAGGTCGCCCCGAATAAGACGACTCTGAACCTGTAGACCAGATACTCTGAATCTAGATCCATTGGGTCCCGTGGCCATAAAAATCTGGTCGAGTCCCTGTCTTCACGATGGAGTTGAAGCATCAGGAAGGCCTTCTCAATATCGGCGACCCATGCAAACTTATGACATCTGAAGCGCAACATAATTTGCGCGAGATCAGAGACCAGGGACGGACCCGTGTACAGACAATCATTCAGGCTATAGGAGCAATCACTGGATTTAGCAGAGCAATCATACACAATACGAACAGGAGTGGTGGAACTGTCCTTTTTAATCAATCCCATGGTGAGCAAGGTAATGGATGTTATCCCCATACTCACCGAGATCCACTCTCTCCACAAATCCACGTTGTACCTGCTCGTTTAAAACTGCCGCATAAGTCTCGCAATAATTTGGATCCTTGACAAACTGCTTCTGAAGGCCACGTAACCTATCAAGTGCTAGATGGAAATTAGTAGGTAATTTACTCTTGTTATCATTCCAAGGGAGCCTTACCACATACTGACCTCTGCCAGAGTCATACGTTACAGTCTCTTCATACGAGCTTAACGCTAGCTTGGACTCACGATCAAGTTCATGTGGGTCAATTCCAATATTGTCCAAGTCCCATAGCTTATCTATATCAGTACATGTATTATCAGGCACATTTGGCCTAATATATTTATCTATGGGGCTTACTGCTACCTTGAGGACCGTAACCACCTCCACCTGTGTGTCTTGAGAGGAAGTGGCATAGGATCCAGAAATGGCATACCCTTGGATCGTGGGGAGCATTATTAGCTTATATACCCGCCGATATCCAGGGTGAACCAGGTCGTAGTAATAATCAGCTCCGACCAGTAGCATAATACCATTGTTAGCAGAGAGTTGATCATCAGCCAGTTTATAAACCTTGCTTCTGAGATATTTCAAATGTGGTTGAATCTCTGATGCTATATAGAAACTGGGTAGTGTGTCGACCACAACAGTCTTGATGGGACATACCTTTTTTCTACAAACATAGGAAATCTCCACTATATCATAGTCACTGGTATCTATTTCACCAGTGAAACCATGGAGACGCAAATTCTCCTGACCCTTGCTGGTACACTTGAGCTGGGGTAATGATGACCGCAGAACGAATGACCTCTGTGAGCACTGGTCAAGTAAGGTGCGTGTCATTATAGTATTATTATTACTCCCCACTACTGGCAGCATCATAGTAGGAAGCAATTGACATTCTCGAGAAGCAATGGACATGGCAGATACTTTATCACCCTCGCTCTTACCTTTCTCATGTGACTCTTTGGGGGTTCTCCCCTTTTCTTTGCCGTCGTGCCGATCAGACTGGGTGCAAAGGGAAAACCAATGTTTCCCCTTGCAATACTTACAAGGTTTGATGTAGGAATTGGTGCAATTACTGTTGAAGTGGTCTCTTGCCAGACAGCTGGTACATAACTTAAGCGATTTAGCCTGGCCAATCTTCTGTGTAGCCTTAGGATACTTAGGACACTGATACCACAGATGACCGTGGACACTGCACAACTTACAACCTAATGATATTGGCCTTTTCTGTTTAGGAGAAGTTTGTACCGGGAAAGCTGCAGTAGCTGGCGACATCTCCACTTGTCGGTAGTGTCCAGTACTCTCCATATTGAAGACTTCAGTCTGGTACACCTGCACCAACGCTTCCAAGTTTAGTGGAGAGTCGCTTAGTTGTCGTCTTAAGATTTCCCTTAGGGGAGAGGGTATCTTATTCAAGATATTCACACTAAATATCTCCTCCTTGGTGACGGCCATTGTCTCCATAGATCGAAGGAGGCTCTCAAAGGAGGCATAGTACTCCTTTAGGGCCGTCACATCATAGGATGGAGGATCTAGCGTGAAGAACTTAGTAATTAACGCGGTCTTGATGACTTCCACTCTTCAGCAACTCCACTGCAGACTCGTAGCTGGTAGCTTCTAGCTTGTACCCATCGACTAACTTCAATGCCTCCCCTTTCAATTGACCACGGAGATATGTGAACCTTTGGATGGATGTGAGTGTTTTATTATGATGTACGGAACACTCAAAAATATCCCAAAATCCAGTCCAGGTAGCCGAATCCCCGGAAAAGGTAGGCAAAGTAAGCTTCGGCAGGTTAAAACCAGTCACCTTTGGTGTACCGGTATCCTTAACAGAGGTTGATTCTTGGGTGGAAGATAGTCTGGCTAAGGCTGTATTAACATCCTCAAAGTACTCAAGATCTGCCGACATTTCTTCTTCCACATCGTCAGTAACTGTCAATAAACCATATACCTGCTGAGCATAACTATCATAAGTAGCTAGCGATTTAGTAACAGTAGCGAATTTACCCTTTATTTGATCAGCCGTGGTACTTAATAAAAATTCATCAAGATCTCTTAAACACCTATTTAAACTTCCCTTCATCCCTCCCTTAAGAATCTTAAGTTTCTTCAAATCTGTCATTGTTAAGGTCTAATTTTAAGCAACTTAAACTACAATGAGGTCAGACTACAAACCGTTAATCGCTTAGGAATCAACAGCGGCAAACCCCCATTACTTAAGAAATTTACTCAAAAAGAATTACATAATACTTACATTCCCCTTAATATAAACTAACGAAAGGAAATTATCTAACTAGACAAAAGAATTAAATACTAAATCCATTAAAAGAAAGGGTAAGGTGAAGCACTAATTATTGTAAGCCCTTTATAGGTAAGCCTAGTTGGTTAAGCGACAATCATGAGGTCTGACTATTAACTGTCAATCGCTTAGGAATTAACAAAGACCGACACTCATGACCGCCACTATAAGCAACTAGGCCTAGGCTATTATGAAATTGAAATATAAAGGGTCACATGAGAACCCTCCCCTCCAGCAAAAATAATAATGAGTCCCACAATGACAAAACACAACAAACACCACAGGCACACCACCAAAGCGAAATGAACAGCAACCTCAGACACCTGCAGGCCTAGACTGCCTAGCCTAGCCTAGCCTATGAGCGCAAAATGGCGCCCGACGAAATTACCCCTACCTCAATCTCCAGTCCAGCTAACCCACCAAAAAAACGCCAAGGATCACACGCCCAAAAACCCTGGAAACTAGCCCCCAAAAAGATAGGGACGGCGCCTAAATGTTAAAAAACACGAGGGAAGAAGCTGGTTCTATACCTGAGAAAGGGCACTCGGTCGAACAACGCGCGAGGCGGCAGCCATTTGTAAACCCACAAGTGGCAAGGAAGCAAACAAAACGGTACTACGGTAAGGAAGCCTTAGGGCACGAAGGACCATTATTTGTTGGGAATTTAGATAAAGAGGTTAAATTACATATCACTGGTACATGAAATATCCCAACAAATAGTTATAATATAATTACCAAACGACGTAGTCGATGGGTGTAATCCAGTCCCCCACACACGGCTAATTCAATTGCATGACATGTAGGAATGTTCACATAATACAATATCGATACAATGAACTTAGCTTAGAGGACTGGTGATGTAGGACTGTTGTTAATATTGTTATAGATTAATATTTGTAGCACATGGTGAACTGTGGGTTGAGTCAAAGCCGGGGGGGGGAGATGTTGGTTGTATGGTGTTGATTGAGAGACTAAAGGGCCGGCGTCCGATCGCTTCGCGAAATTACATATGGCTGCCGGCTCATAATAATTATAACCCATAACTTGGTTTCATGATACATCTAGAGCTGATGTAGGTATTTATCCATTACAGTTAATATTTAACCTATACTTAAGAATAAACTACAATACACAAAGAACCAGCCGAAATCGTACAAGCGATACGATACCGCCAAATTCAAATGTCCTATTGGACCTAAAACTGTCGGGATCATTACCCTATTCCCGACATATACTGAATTGCAAATTCGTTAATCCCACCCTCCCAAGGTGCAACCGCCGGGTGTGAATTTAAGTTTACAACGTTAACCCCAATTGTTCCTATCCCCACTTCTTTGCAAAAGATCGCCGGGGAGGAAAGACCAATCAACAAACAGCCTAGTTTTACTGGCTTTGCAAAACCGGGAAAAACTAAACTCAACAAGTGTCCGCATGAACACTTAGTTAAATGGGTAAAGCCATCCCGCCGGGAAACACAGTAAGCCTGAACACAGGCTCCACCACAGAGATGCAGTCCTGGAGAGCCTCAAGCCACCACTCGCCGGGGAAAACAAGCCTTTTTTAACCACGCGTGATTAAAACTCGGCAACCAGCCGGGTTTTCACGGTGTAACCGAGAAAACCCGCCGGAAAAGGCAACCCACCCCGCCCAGATTCAATCTGAACGCACCAAATACACCGTGGAGTTAGCCAAAGCACAACTAACCCAGGACACAAAAATAGTCCGTGGAAATAGCCAATACACAACTAAACCAGGACACATAAATAGTCCGTGGAATTAACCAATACACAACTAAACCAGGACACACATGACACAGTAGTACATATTTATAAAATAAATCAATAACACTTGTACATGTGGCAAAGCTACGAGAGGCTGGCTAGGCCTAAGCAGACGGAAAAATATGTAATCATGTCGTAGTATAAACAAAAAGCACTGAATCATATCACAACAGGAACCACCGTCAACACACCACTGTAGCACAAACTTCCCGGAAAAGGGAAGAACTGACTCGGGACCCAGAAAAAACTTCACTAAGTGAAGAAAAATACGCTGGGAACGCCAGAAAAAAGAAAAAGCTACTTCATCAGAAAGATAAGAAGAAGCCTAATAACGCGAAGAGAAAGCCGCCTACATCACAAAGCTAGCTAACTGTGCAAACGTTTCACGAGGGTACACCCGAAATAGATGCCCCAAACACACGACCCAAAATACATTGCACTGCGGGCAACCCGCCCAGGACACTCCTGCTACGCATATCCTAACCTTACTCGATACATCCCGGAGTAAACAAATGAGAAAAAACTCACTAGGGACGCAGCAAATGCGGAACCAGCGGAGCGTGGGGAGGCACGTCCGGGTAGGTTGAGCGCAGAGCAGAGAAGGAAGAATGACGCCTGAGTCAGCGTCTGGTCAAAGATCCACACAAGTACATCCACGATTATATGGAAAGCTTATTGAATAGTTATTCTTTTTTTCTTTTTGTTTTTATTTTTTACAAAGTTTTTTCGTAGTGAGAACCCAATTTCATAATGACTGAACCATGAGTGAGGTTGTGTGCGCTCATGATGAAGGCTCCTCAATTTTTTATGCTCTGCGCGGTAGATTCAAACTACGGTGGATGAGTGTTTGAAGAGGGTGCCTTATGTAATAGGCATAATCGTCAATGATGGAGGGGCCACTAATAAATATTTCTTTGTGTACCAGGGTGATGAGTCCACCGCCCCCGCCGACAGCCCGGTCTTATCTGATGGTGGTGAAATTATGAAATGTGGGTGTTTTTTGTGTTGTGCGGAGTTTTGTTTCTTGTAAGATGGCAATGTGTATGTTGTGTTGTTTGATGAAGTGTGAGAGTTCGTGTTTCTTTGTGTTGATGCCATCTATGTTCCATTGGAGAATATTAATGTTATGTGCACGATGTATGTGGGGTGCTGCTGCACGAGGATGGGGGGGGGGTGAGGAAGGGGCGGGGGGATGGGATGGGTGAGGTGGGGGTGGGGATTGGGGAGCAGGAGATGGGGGTTGGAATGGATTAGGATGGGGTGTGGTGTGTTGAGTTGAGGATGTGGATGGTATGGGAAGGTTAGGTGGGTTAGGGAGGAGAGGTGGACGGGTTTTAGGGGGGGGAGTGGATGATATGGGAAGGCTAGGTGGGTTGGGGAGGAGAGGTGGACGGGTTTTAGGCGAGGGATTTGACTGGGAGAGGGAGGGCCATGAGGAACAGGTCCAGGTGTTCGTGTAGTGTTTCTTGGAGGCAAGTGTTGTACAGGTGAAGTGGGTCCAGTTCCTGCATGAATTGCAGAGAACTGAACCCTTAGTGTGGTGACTCGAAGTGATGGGTTTTGAGCAAGTTGGACATATGTATGTGTACGTGGGTCCGGGGTTGCTCTCAATGTCTCCGGCTAGAAGAAGTCTTCGAGAAATGACAGCTGGAGAGTCATTTCTCGGTGTAGGAAAAACTGTGTGATGTGTGTGTGTGGTGTGAGAGGTGTGGAAATTCCCGGCGCGACCGAAGCCGCTCCAAGGACCCGTGCCCCCAGGGAGGGGGCAGGGGATGGTTGTGACGGTTTGGCTCCCGAAACTGCTCCCCGCGGCCGGTATCCGGTTGTCCTCCACTGGTCGTTGATCTTGTCTCCGGCCGTGGAGGGTCTGCAGCTCCGGGAGGTGGTCCCACGGCGTAGACGCCGCCACATCAGGACGAGTGAGTTTGTTGTGCACATATGCACAACATCCACCTTTGGCTTTGAAACTAGGATAGAGAAAGTAGGAGGATACAGAGAAGGGGCTGCTGGAATTTGTTTCAGATACCTGGGTTTCGGTGAGGAAAAGAAGATCAGGTTTAGAGGAGGAGAGATGGTAACGAAATGCCTGATAAGCTAGTGACGACAAAGCCCTGTTACATGACCCCTCCATCATGAATGGACATGTCGGGAGGTCGGGAGAACCAGCCCGCCTGCAAACATTCTCCACTACCGGCAAAAACAGCGTCCATTTAAACCTAAATATTGGAAATCTGATTGCTGTCATGGGTCATAAGTGTCCGGTTGTCGGCCTAGAAGGGTCTATCAAGGGTTTCCCAACCCAAGTTATATCTTGATGATAGTACCTGAACCCCCAGGTTTACCGTATACCTAGTGTCGGTGGCCTGCGAGGTAGTGGACACGAACCTTTCCAACTGGTAGAACCGGACCCGTAGTCTTCCAGGTACATTTGTTAAAGAATATAACCTTGAGATTCATTAAAATTGATTTCCAAGAACATTCTTTGATACCTGTCCAACATTGTAAAGGTACAAATAAATCATTTGATTATAATCTTATATCCTTAACATTAAACTGTACATACCCTATATTTTGTACAATTTATACTTAATATCTTATAGTTGCAACTATGATAGATATCTAAAAAATAAAAAAATAAAAATTTGAGCCGTGTCACCGGCTTGACTTAACAAGTATCCCAACTCGTGAACTTCTCACAAACAGTCAGTCCCCCTAATTCACGTATCCTCAGTCCGCGTTTACCCTATTCCGCGCTGAGGGGTAAAACAGGTACTCAAAATCCCTAAAACACGTATTGACCCCACAAAACACGAATCACGGTTGAAGAGTGTTGTAAAAATGCTGTTTTTTGTATTCCGCGCCACCCCCCCTCCCTACTCCGCGTGCACACCACACACACACACGCACACACACGAGACAACAGCTGACTCGAGAGGAAGCGGTCCACAGGCTCCAGCTGATTCTACTTACATGGTTGCAGGCGGGAGTGAGCTATATTATATATCTTATTCATGTGTAAAGGGGACTCCAGGGATTAGGATGATCATATAAAACAAGTAAACTTCGGCTGGCAAGTGAGAAATTAGTGACTAAACTATAGGGTGTGAGTGAACAATCCGAAGAGACCGCACAATATTGTTGTTTTCGGCGCGGGAAGTTCTCGGCTCAGTATGGTGGGTAAAAGTATATGGCCTATGTAAGTATTGCCCATCACAAGAGGCAAGATATTTGGTTCAAACTTCAAGAGGAAATAGGTGGGGAAGATGGTTAATGAAGGTGACGAGGGGGGGAGGGGTGATAAAGGCGGGAGTGACGAATCGGAGGGAGAGCCGGATTTTCCCGGTTTCATGACAACATGGACGACTGAGGACACAGGTAAATTTTGCTTCATGCTGTTGAACAAAATCAAGAACTTGGAAGACAGAGTGACCGGCTTGGAGTTAGTTAAGAAGGAAATTGTTACAGAGAATGGTGAGTTGAAGAACAGGTTGGAGTCAGTGGAGAGAGAAAAGGCAGTGATAATGACTAGGCTAGACGCCAGTATCTCTGAAGGTAAAAATGCTTGGGGCATGACTAGAGACCAAGTGGTAAAAGATTTAGACAGTGTAAGGAAGGCACACAGTGACGAATTCAGGAAGATATTGGATGAACAGAAACAGCAAGATGTTAGGATAAAGGACCAGGTAAAAAGTATGGTTAAGCAAGGCATCCACGAAAACTCTCAGGCCATCCAGGAAGAAAGTCGTAGGGCTAACTGCCTCATAATATCAGGGGTGGAAGAAAAGGAGGAACTAGACTGGACAAAACGAAAAGAACAGGATGAAGGTCGCATCAACAAGATTCTGGATTCTATTAAAGATGAGGAGGACACATGGAAGGAGGAAATATCAGACATGTTTAGGCTGGGAAAATATACAAAGGAATACAATAGACTGGTAAAAATCGAATTTAAGTCAAGAAGGACATGTGATGAAATCATGGCAGTAGCGGCTAGGCTAAAAGGGTTAGAGGGTAAAGACAAAATCTACATCAGGCGAGACTTACCAGAAGAAGAGAGAAAGAAGGAGGCTGAACTAAGGAAAACTGCCAAGGAGGAAAATAGCAAGAGGACAGAACAAGAAAAGAATAAGTTTTTTTACGGAGTAAGAAAGGGGAAGATTATGAAACTTTCGGTAAAAAGAAACTAAAAGTAAAAGAGGGTAGGGAACAGACCGCCGCAGTTAAGGGGCTTGGAACAGGTATTGGGGGACTAGAAAGTATAAGGATTCTATATAGCAATGTCGATGGGCTAATCTCTAAGAAACTAGAACTAACAGACTTACTCAATACTAAGAAACCAGAAATAGTATGTCTCACTGAGACAAAACTAAGAGAAGACCTCGATATAAATTTACTAGGATGGTCTGAATACAGGATTTGGAGGAGGGACAGAAAATTTCGACATGGAGGTGGAGTGTGCATCCTTACTAGGAAAGATTTGATTGTGTCTGAGATAAAACTGGTAACTTCAACAGCAGAAGTTTTAGCAATAGAGATTGGTGGAAACGAAAAAATAGTGGTGATAGTAGCGTATGTACCTCCCAAGACGAAGACATGGGGTAAGGAGGAGCATAGCCTAATGCGTAAGGAAACAATTAGTGTGCTAGGAAATATCTTGGCTTCAAAGAATGAAATAGTCATGTGTGGGGACTTTAACTGCAAGGAAGTGAATTGGGAAGATCTTGAAGCCGGAGCAGGAGAGGAAAGTTGGGGCTATGAATTTTTAAGTATGGCCATGGAAAATTCTATATACCAACATGTAAAAGAGTCAACAAGAGTAAGGGGAAGTGATCAACCAGCTAGATTGGACCTTCTATTCACAAGAAGGGAGGAGGAGGTTCAAAGTATTCAGTACCTATGCCCACTAGGAAAAAGCGACCATGCAGTTCTAGACATAGACTTACTATTGAAGTATAATCTACCCAAGGGAAGGGAAAAACACAAGGAAAATCACTGGATGTATTCCAGAACCGATTTCGTAGGACTACGGGATTTTTTCAAGTCACAAAATTGGGATCAGGTGTTATCTGAAAGTGAGGTAGACAAAAAACTCAAGGCATTCATGGAGATCTATGATACTGGTATAAAAACTTTTGTCCCTAAGTACATTAATAAAAGGAAAAAAAGTAATCGCAAAGTATGGTTTAACCGCGAATGTAGGCAAGCACAGGAAGCAAAAAACAAAGCCTGGAAAAAGATGAGAAACTGGGATTCGGAAGATAACAGGCAAAAGTATAAAGAGGAGAGAAACAAATACACAGAAATGAGGAGGAGGTCAGAGGCAAACCATGAGAAAGGGATAGTGGAGAACTATGAAAAGAATCCAAAAATGTTTTTCAAGTTTGTAAACGGCAAAAGGAAGATAAAAGCCACGATCGTTAAGATTAAAAGTGGAAACAGAATCATAGAAGAGGATACGGAGATTGCGGAAGAACTAAATAGAAATTTTTCATCAGTATTTACAAAAGAAGGAGAATTCATTGCACCAGAAACCAATGAGATAGGTACAGAGGAAATGCCGGAAGTAACATTTAACAGACCAGAGCTCATAGACAAAATGAGTAAGGTGGATCCAAACAAAGCCGCTGGACCGGACGGAGTATCAGGCTGGATTATTAAAGAAAATGCTATGGAACTGAGTATACCGTTATATGACATAATGACCAAATCATTGGACACAGGGATAGTACCTACAGAATGGAAAAGAGCAAACATTATTCCTATATTTAAGGGAGGAAGCAGAGATAAACCACTGAACTATAGACCTGTATCACTATTGAGCATCCTCATGAAGATTCTGGAAGGATTAATAAGGGACAAATGGGTAATATACCTGGAATCCAAAAGATTAATTACTGACCGACAATTTGGATTCAGAGGTGGCAGATCATGTATAAGCAACTTGTTGAGTTTTTACTCTAGAGTAATAGACACAGTGGACAAGAGGGAAGGATGGGTAGACTGTGCCTACCTAGACTTTAAAAAGGCATTTGACAAAGTTCCACACAAGAGATTGCTGTGGAAATTAAAACATGAGGGAAAAGTAGGAGACAAACTGCTGAAATGGATGGAGAGCTACCTTAGCGGAAGACAGATGAGAACAACAGTAAGGGGGAAATCGTCAAACTGGACTCAAATTACGAGTGGGGTACCACAAGGATCTGTTCTAGCCCCAATCATGTTTCTAATATTTGTAAATGACTTGCCTGAGGGACTAACAAGCTACATGAGCATGTTTGCGGACGATGCTAAGCTGCTTAAAACGATCAGAACCCAGGAGGATTGCCTTGAGCTCCAAGCAGATTTGCAAAAGATCCATGAATGGAGCATCAAATGGAATATGGAGTTCAATGCAGGGAAATGTAAGACTCTAGAAATGGGTAAAAGCAAGTACAGACCTAGAAAAGATTATAAACTAGGAAACGAAGTGATTCCCAAAGCAGAAAAAGAAAAAGACTTGGGGATAGAATTTAGGGATAACATGTCTCCAGAAAGCCACGTAAATAAGATAGTGAGAGAATCACTGGCATTATTGGCAAATATTAGGATGTCTTTCAATTATCTTAATGAAAACACCATGAAACAAATAATAACGGCAATAATAAGACCCAGGATGGAATATGCATCTGTAGTGTGGTCCCCTCACTTGAAGAAACATATCCACAAAATTGAGAGGGTACAGAGAGCAGCTACGAGGATGATCCCAGGTTTGGAAAATTTGGAGTACCAAGAGAGGCTCGAGAGATTGAATCTACCTACACTGGAACAGAGAAGGAAACGAGGACAGCAAATTCAGATATATAAATGTGTTAGAGGTATTGACAAAATTGACCAAGAAAACTTCATAGAGAGGGATGGAGGCGAGAGGACAAGAGGTCACAGCTACAAACTAAAAGTGCTAAATAGTAAATCTGATCTGAAAAGTAAAAGATTTCCTACCAACTCGATTAGTGGGTGGAACAAATTGCCAGCCGAAGTAGTGTCTGCACCATCAGTGCATAGTTTCAAAGCACGGTATGACAAACATATCTTAGGAGGCGGGAATTAACGAGCATGCTCACTCCCGCAAATATAACTAGTGTAAGTACAACTAGTGTAAGTACAAAAAACTGGAAAGAGTTCAGAGAGTTGCCACTAAGATGATAGCTAGCCTTAGAGACCTGCCATATGAGGAGAGATTGGAGAGGCTAAAGCTGCCAATGCTGAGGGAGAGGAGAGAGAGAGGTGACATGATCATGATGTTTAAGTGTGTGAAAGGTTTTGAGAAGATCGATAAGGGAGATTTTGTGGTGAGGGACGAGGGAAGAACCAGGGGTCATGAATGTAAGTTGAGGAAATTTGTATGTAAGTCTGATGTAAGAAAGTTCAGCTTCCCGTATAGAAGCATTGATTGTTGGAATAAGTTGGATGGGGAGGTGGTGGGAGCAAGAAATATCCAAACTTTTAAAGCAAAATTGGATAAATGTAGAGAGAGAGACAGGACAACACGAGCTTAGGCTCAAATCCTGTATACTACAAAATACGCACTGGCAACAACTCCAACACAACCATCATAAACACATACATCCCTCCCCAAACATCCCCTACAGTACCAAATGAATACAGACCACACTTACAACACATCACAAACACCCCACATCATCCTGGGTGGTGACTTCAACGCCAAGACGTCGGCCTGGTTTGTCGACAACCCCGACACAGACAGAGGGCTGGTACTACAAAACCAAACTGATAACCTCATCATCCTTAACGACATCCATCAACATACCCATATTCCTCACCAAGCCCTCTATAACCCATCATCTCCAGACATCACCTTTTGCTCCCCAGAACTCGCCCCCACAACATCCTGGAGGGTGGTCAGAACCTTAGGCTCTGACCACCTCCCGATTATTATCACCACCAAAACCAGACTCGCCCCAGCTAGCCACAAACACACATACACCAATTATAAAAGAGCTAACTGGGAAGCATTCACAAATGAGACAGAACAACACTTCACAACTCTAAACAGTACACCCATCACTAACATCAACAATGCTGTACACATACTCAATAAAACTATCCAAAACGCTGACAAGAAACACATTCCAAGAGGTAACAGAAAAAGACACAATCCCAACTTCACACCAGAAATTCAAAACCTCATCAGACAACGCGACATACTGAAACACTCCCCAGCACCCCACACACAAGACATCACACAACAAATTCAAGCACTCAACACCCAAACTAACAACAAAAACTAAATTGGAATAACTTCCTACAAACACTTGATCACAAAACAAACCCCAAAAAACTCTACAAAACACTAAACAGCATCACACTTTCCAACAGCAACACAACACAATCACATGCTGCAATCACAACAACAGACTCTACTCCTTCATGTAAACAACAAGCAAACACTCTCATCAATCACTTCTCACATGTCAGCCACCTTAAACCTCACAAAGACGACCGACGTGTCATCCGACGTAAGAGACAATTCCCCACAGACCCTGACTATACACCCTTCACCAATCACCAGACAAAGCATATCATCAACAATCTCGAGCACTCACCCGCCTGTGGCCTAGACAACATAAGCAACATACACCTCAGACACCTGGGAGCACAAGGCATACAAGCACTCACTAACATATCAAACTACAGCTATTCACACAACACAATACCAGACATTTGGAAGCATGGTATCATCATCACATTCCCCAAACCCAACAAAGACCCCATGCTACCCTCCTCGCACCGCCCCATCACACTCCTTTGCTCCCCCTCCAAAGTCATGGAACGCCTAGTATTACAACTAATTACACCTGACCTACCCCTAGCTCCAACAACATGGCTTTAGGCCACTGCACTCCACAAACACTTCTCACAGACCTTACACAAAGAGCTTTTGACGGCATCAACTCAGCTAGACCACCACACAGATCACTATTAGCCACACTCAACATTAGTAAAGCCTTCGATGCCATTCCCCGCCACAACCTAACAAACAAAATCTACAACACAAACATGCACAACAACACAAAAAGGTGGCTGGCCAACTTCCTAGCAGGCAGATGTGCACACGTATCTTTTGCCGGTCAGTCATCTAAAATCAGAAACTTTCCAAACGGAGTCCCACAAGGATCCGTCCTATCGCCCGCACTCTTCAATCTGTGCATGCACGATATAACTACACCCAATACGCCCCAAATAAACTTAGCCTCCTATGCAGATGACATAACACTCACATGCACACACCATGACCCAAAAAGAGCAACAGATCTCCTTCAACCCTATCTCAACACACTACATGGCTGGTGCACTACAAACAGACTTAATCTAGCCCCAGCCAAATCCACCACAACCCTGCTCACAAGCTGGACAGGAGAACACGAATACATCCCTCAACTCACCATAAACAACACACCCCTAACACATACACACACACCCAAAATCCTAGGAGTAATATATGATACTCATATGACATTCAAACAGCACACCACAAACATTAAAAAGAAACTGACACCCAGACTTAACGCCCTCAGGTCACTTGCTCACACAAAATTTGGACACAACAAAGAAACTACCACCACAGTATATAAACAATACATAAGATCAGTGATGGAATACGCAAGCCCAGCCTGGGCTTCTAACCTAGCTGAAACACATCATAAGACCTTACAGACTATTCAAAACAAAGCCCTGAAGATCATTACAGGCTGCACAGCTACTGCACCCACAGATCACCTACATCAAGAAACCAAAATCCTCAAAGTCAAAGACCATCTGGACATGAGAGGCACTCAATTCCTGGCAGCAGCCTCCACGAACCAAGACCCACCCACTAAACTACATGGCAACACACCCACAGACACCAAGAAATATCAAAACAACACCCAGCACACAGTATCACACACAATTATTGTCCTCTCTCCCTCCCTGCCCACCCCGAACCAACTTCCAGAAGCACATCCATACTCATATCTCTCGCCGATCCATCCACTCACTCACAGACAACACGCAGCTGCATGCACGACCTCCCGAAATCCATCCTTCCGAATCCTCCCTTCCTCGCGAGGACAGAGTCCACCTGGCCAGGCTGAGATGCGGACACCATCCAGCTCTCCTGAGCTATCAGAAGAGACTGGATGACTCCGTTGTCGACGCCTGCCCGGGATGTAACACAGCACCCCATACCATTAAACACATCATAGAAGACTGCACTTCACACAACCACTTACGCCAACAACACAATCTACACTCAATGAGAGCTCTGTGGGAAAGCCCGATCGTGGCCATGGCCTTCCTGAGGGACTCGGGGCTGTTCGGCCAGGCAGCTTAGGGAACAACAACAACAACAACAACAACAACAATTAGGTGAGTACATAACCACACGTACGCTTCCTTCTCAGTCCCAATATCCTTAAGTGTCCGTGCGCTGAGACTTGACCCATTTATTGTGTAACAACCACCTTCCTACACCCTTCAACAACTTCAAAATGACTAGGAAGAATAAACTGGTGAAGGCACTACTGCGATCGGGAAATCTATGGGTTTATCCGGGGACGGGACCAGTGACAGTGGCGGGGCCGGGGAAGCCTAGGCCTAGGCTATATGAACTCGCCCTGTCGCGGGGGCTTCCTCGGAGCCCCCACTCTTCTCACCTACTTATAGCATTTAATTTTTATGTAAGGAATGACTTGTTTATGTTTCTATTATTGTGTATGCTTGGTTGTCCAATTAGTATTGATTTTGATCAAATATTACCGTCAAATGTGTGTGGAAATGCAGGATGCCGCCCATATGTATTTTTCTCCATAAGTTATGTTATCCCCAATGCGTGAATTCCCAATACACGTCATGTAATGCCGCCCATATAGGCGCGGATTGGGGGGACTGACTGTAGTCCGGCGGCACTTATCACATAGTCCGGCGGAAGGTCTAGGGGTCCTGAGCTACCCAGCACCCACCCTCCTTTTTGCCCTTAAGCTTGAACTTAACTTTAGTAGCACATAGACCAAACTAGACCCTCTGACGTGTGGATAGTCAGTAGAGTGTGCCTCGATTACTAATACGGCCACTAAACCTAGGGCTTCATAGGGAAGTCTAGTACAAAAAAACCCATCTTTGGTAGGTTAAAGCCAGCTTTGTTAACTAATCGGGCGGGTGCCCAACCCCGAAAGGGGTTGAAATAGGGGAGCTATCCCCCCGCCAAAGGCAGCTTTCTAGGGCTTTTCCTAGCTGATGCTGAGAGGATTGGGTTCTAGTCATGTGGTGATGGGCTGGTCTATCAGAGTGAGAACTGAGCGATCTCTGCCATACCCATAGCTTACTCTAACTGTTCCTTTTACTTATATATTTTCTAGATCTCAAGTGACGGCATCTCTTCCGTGGATTGACCTCCCAATCTACCAAGATTGGAAGCCAAAGCGTCACATTTTTCCTTTGCCCCTCAGCTTTCTCTTCACAATTGCTGAGGGACACAGGGCCCTGGGTGAGGCTTTGGTTTCCCGGGCATTTCCGCACCCTCCTCAGCTCCCCGCCATGGAGTGGCTTCGTCACCCAGGCTTTATTGTGGTCGGTAGGGAGGGTTCTGTGGGGGCGCTCGGTTATGGCCTTGGCCTTGGGGCTGTTCGGCCAGGCAGCTTGGGGAACAACAACAACAACAACAACAACTAATCGGGGAGGTAATCATGAAAAACGATTCCACAAAGCCAGTAACGTACCACGATACCTGTGACTGCTAGTATATACACCACCTTACTTGGATATAGCTAAAGATCACTAGAGCTAAACAACCACGGTACACACATAATCCACTTTCTGATGAAAGAAAAGAAAGTACATACAGTCAGTCCCCCTAATACACGTATCCTCAGTCCGCGTTTACCCTATTCCGTGCCAAGGGGTAAAACAGGTACTCAAAATCCCTAAAACACGTATTGACCCCACAAAACACGAATCACAGTTGAAGAGTGGTGTAAAAATGCTATGTTTTGTATTCCGCGCCACCCCCATTCCCTACTCCGTGCGCACACCCCTCGGAGGCCTAGGCTTCCCCGGCCCCGTCACTGTCACTGGCCCCGTCCCTGTCTCCGGATATACCCATAGATTTCCCGATCGCAGTAGTGCCTTCACCAGTTTATTCTTCCTAGGCATTTTTAAGTTGTTGAAGGCTGTAGGAAGGCAGTTGTTACACAATAGATGGGTCAAGTCTCAGCGCACGGACACTTAAGGATATTGGGACTGAGAAGGAAGCACACACACATACGCACACACAGGTATGATGACACCGCAGTGAGTCACACACAGAGGCTCACTGATCGAGTCAGATACCTTCCAATCCTTTTTTTTTTTGCATCCCGAAGTGGTTGCATCGAATGAATCATCTCTTTATTCTGAGACCAATTTTATAAGATGCGCGTGTGTCCTGTCTGGATTTTTTTTTTAAACCGTCCTGGTGGTGTAATGGTTAAGGTGGCAAAAATCTGTGTGTGATAACCCGGGTTCGAATCGTGGCGGATCATATAGGGAGAACCGTGGTGGAAGTGACACGGCCGGAGCCACCAGCTTAACAGGTCCCAGGTCGAGTCACGCCCTTCAACAATTCTCTCTTTTATGTTGCGCAGTCTTATTTTCGAGGAGGAGGTTCAAAGTATTCAGTACCTATGCCCACTAGGAAAAAGCGACCATGCAGTTCTCGACATAGACCTACTATTGAAGCATAATCTACCCAAGGAAAGGGAAAAGCACAAGGAAAATCACTGGATGTATTCCAGAACCGATTTCGCAGGACTACGGGATTTTTTCAAGTCACAAAATTGGGATCAGGTGTTATCTGAAAGTGAGGTAGACAAAAAACTCCAGGCATTCATGGAGATCTGTGATACTGGTATAAAAACTTTTGTCCCAAAGTACATTAATAACAGAAAAAAAAGGAAATCGCAAAGAATGGTTTAACCGCGGATGTAGGAAAGCACAGGAAGCAAAAAACAAAGCCTGGAAAAAGATGAGAAACTGGGATTCGGAAGATAACAGGCAAAAGTATAAAGAGGAGAGAAACAAATACACAGAAATGAGGAGGTCAGAGGCAACCCATGAGAAAGGGATAGTGGAGAACTATGAAAAGAATCCAAAAAAAAAAATTCAAGTTTGTAAACGGCAAAAGGAAGATAAAAGCCACACTCGTAAAGATTAAAAGTGGAAACAGAATCATAGAAGAGGATACAGAAATTGCGGAAGAACTAAATAGAAATTTTGCATCAGTATTTACAAAAGAAGGAGAATTCATTGCACAAGAAACCAATGAGATAGGTACAGAGGAAATGCCGGAAGTCACATTTAACAGAGCAGAGCTCATAGACATAATGAGTAAGGTGGATCCAAACAAAGCCGCCGGACCGGACGGAGTATCAGGCTGGATTATTAAAGAAAATGCCAAGGAACTGAGTACAGTATACCATTATATGATAAAATGACCAAATCATTGGACACAGGGATAGTATCTACAGAATGGAAAAGAGCAAACATTATTCCTATATTTAAGGGAGGAAGCAGAGATAAACCACTGAACTATAGACCTGTATCACTATTGAGCATCCTCATGAAGATTCTGGAAGGATTAATAAGGGACAAATGGGTAATATACCTGGAATCCAAAAGATTAATTACTGACCGACAATTTGGATTCAGAGGTGGCAGATCATGTATAAGCAACTTGTTGAGTTTTTACTCTAGAGTAATAGACACAGTGGACAAGAGGGAAGGATGGGTAGACTGTGCCTACCTAGACTTTAAAAAGGCATTTGACAAAGTTCCACACAAGAGATTGCTGTGGAAATTAAAACATGAGGGAAAAGTAGGAGACAAACTGCTGAAATGGATGGAGAGCTACCTTAGCGGAAGACAGATGAGAAAGGGGGAAATCGTCAAACTGGACTCAAATTACGAGTGGGGTACCACAAGGATCTGTTCTAGCCCCAATCATGTTTCTAATATTTGTAAATGACTTGCCTGAGGGACTAACAAGCTACATGAGCATGTTTGCGGACGATGCTAAGCTGCTTAAAAACGATCAGAACCCAGGAGGATTGCCTTGAGCTCCAAGCAGATTTGCAAAAGATCCATGAATGGAGCATCAAATGGAATATGGAGTTCAATGCAGGGAAATGTAAGACTCTAGAAATGGGTAAAAGCAAGTACAGACCTAGAAAAGATTATAAACTAGGAAACGAAGTGATTCCCAAAGCAGAAAAAGAAAAAGACTTGGGGATAGAATTTAGGGATAACATGTCTCCAGAAAGCCACGTAAATAAGATAGTGAGAGAATCACTGGCATTATTGGCAAATATTAGGATGTCTTTCAATTATCTTAATGAAAACACCATGAAACAAATAATAACGGCAATAATAAGACCCAGGATGGAATATGCATCTGTAGTGTGGTCCCCTCACTTGAAGAAACATATCCACAAAATTGAGAGGGTACAGAGAGCAGCTACGAGGATGATCCCAGGTTTGGAAAATTTGGAGTACCAAGAGAGGCTCGAGAGATTGAATCTACCTACACTGGAACAGAGAAGGAAACGAGGACAGCAAATTCAGATATATAAATGTGTTAGAGGTATTGACAAAATTGACCAAGAAAACTTCATAGAGAGGGATGGAGGCGAGAGGACAAGAGGTCACAGCTACAAACTAAAAGTGCTAAATAGTAAATCTGATCTGAAAAGTAAAAGATTTCCTACCAACTCGATTAGTGGGTGGAACAAATTGCCAGCCGAAGTAGTGTCTGCACCATCAGTGCATAGTTTCAAAGCACGGTATGACAAACATATCTTAGGAGGCGGGAATTAACGAGCATGCTCACTCCCGCAAATATAACTAGTGTAAGTACAACTAGTGTAAGTACAAAAAACTGGAAAGAGTTCAGAGAGTTGCCACTAAGATGATAGCTAGCCTTAGAGACCTGCCATATGAGGAGAGATTGGAGAGGCTAAGCTGCCAATGCTGAGGGAGAGGAGAGAGAGAGGTGACATGATCATGATGTTTAAGTGTGTGAAAGGTTTTGAGAAGATCGATAAGGGAGATTTTGTGGTGAGGGACGAGGGAAGAACCAGGGGTCATGAATGTAAGTTGAGGAAATTTGTATGTAAGTCTGATGTAAGAAAGTTCAGCTTCCCGTATAGAAGCATTGATTGTTGGAATAAGTTGGATGGGGAGGTGGTGGGAGCAAGAAATATCCAAACTTTTAAAGCAAAATTGGATAAATGTAGAGAGAGAGACAGGACAACACGAGCTTAGGCTCAAATCCTGTATACTACAAAATACGCACTGGCAACAACTCCAACACAACCATCATAAACACATACATCCCTCCCCAAACATCCCCTATAGTACCAAATGAATACAGACCACACTTACAACACATCACAAACACCCCACACATCATCCTGGGTGGTGACTTCAACGCCAAGACGTCGGCCTGGTTTGTCGACAACCCCGACACAGACAGAGGGCTGGTACTACAAAACCAAACTGATAACCTCATCATCCTTAACGACATCCATCAACATACCCATATTCCTCACCAAGCCCTCTATAACCCATCATCTCCAGACATCACCTTTTGCTCCCCAGAACTCGCCCCCACAACATCCTGGAGGGTGGTCAGAACCTTAGGCTCTGACCACCTCCCGATTATTATCACCACCAAAACCAGACTCACCCCAGCTAGCCACAAACACACATACACCAATTATAAAAGAGCTAACTGGGAAGCATTCACAAATGAGACAGAACAACACTTCACAACTCTAAACAGTACACCCATCACTAACATCAACAATGCTGTACACATACTCAATAAAACTATCCAAAACGCTGACAAGAAACACATTCCAAGAGGTAACAGAAAAAGACACAATCCCAACTTCACACCAGAAATTCAAAACCTCATCAGACAACGCGACATACTGAAACACTCCCCAGCACCCCACACACAAGACATCACACAACAAATTCAAGCACTCAACACCCAAACTAACAAACTAAATTGGAATAACTTCCTACAAACACTTGATCACAAAACAAACCCCAAAAAACTCTACAAAACACTAAACAGCATCACACTTTCCAACAGCAACACAACACAATCACATGCTGCAATCACAACAACAGACTCTACTCCTTCATGTAAACAACAAGCAAACACTCTCATCAATCACTTCTCACATGTCAGCCACCTTAACCTCACAAAGACGACCGACGTGTCATCCGACGTAAGAGACAATTCCCCACAGACCCTGACTATACACCCTTCACCAATCACCAGACAAAGCATATCATCAACAATCTCGAGCACTCACCCGCCTGTGGCCTAGACAACATAAGCAACATACACCTCAGACACCTGGGAGCACAAGGCATACAAGCACTCACTAACATATCAAACTACAGCTATTCACACAACACAATACCAGACATTTGGAAGCATGGTATCATCATCACATTCCCCAAACCCAACAAAGACCCCATGCTACCCTCCTCGCACCACCCCATCACACTCCTTTGCTCCCCCTCCAAAGTCATGGAACGCCTAGTATTACAACTAATTACACCTGACCTACCCCTAGCTCCAACACAACATGGCTTTAGGCCACTGCACTCCACAAACACTTCTCACAGACCTTACACAAAGAGCTTTTGACGGCATCAACTCAGCTAGACCACCACACAGATCACTATTAGCCACACTCAACATTAGTAAAGCCTTCGATGCCATTCCCCGCCACAACCTAACAAACAAAATCTACAACACAAACATGCACAACAACACAAAAAGGTGGCTGGCCAACTTCCTAGCAGGCAGATGTGCACACGTATCTTTTGCCGGTCAGTCATCTAAAATCAGAAACTTTCCAAACGGAGTCCCACAAGGATCCGTCCTATCGCCCGCACTCTTCAATCTGTGCATGCACGATATAACTACACCCAATACGCCCCAAATAAACTTAGCCTCCTATGCAGATGACATAACACTCACATGCACACACCATGACCCAAAAAGAGCAACAGATCTCCTTCAACCCTATCTCAACACACTACATGGCTGGTGCACTACAAACAGACTTAATCTAGCCCCAGCCAAATCCACCACAACCCTGCTCACAAGCTGGACAGGAGAACACGAATACATCCCTCAACTCACCATAAACAACACACCCCTAACACATACACACACACCCAAAATCCTAGGAGTAATATATGATACTCATATGACATTCAAACAGCACACCACAAACATTAAAAAGAAACTGACACCCAGACTTAACGCCCTCAGGTCACTTGCTCACACAAAATTTGGACACAACAAAGAAACTACCACCACAGTATATAAACAATACATAAGATCAGTGATGGAATACGCAAGCCCAGCCTGGGCTTCTAACCTAGCTGAAACACATCATAAGACCTTACAGACTATTCAAAACAAAGCCCTGAAGATCATTACAGGCTGCACAGCTACTGCACCCACAGATCACCTACATCAAGAAACCAAAATCCTCAAAGTCAAAGACCATCTGGACATGAGAGGCACTCAATTCCTGGCAGCAGCCTCCACGAACCAAGACCCACCCACTAAACTACATGGCAACACACCCACAGACACCAAGAAATATCAAAACAACACCCAGCACACAGTATCACACACAATTATTGTCCTCTCTCCCTCCCTGCCCACCCCGAACCAACTTCCAGAAGCACATCCATACTCATATCTCTCGCCGATCCATCCACTCACTCACAGACAACACGCAGCTGCATGCACGACCTCCCGAAATCCATCCTTCCGAATCCTCCCTTCCTCGCGAGGACAGAGTCCACCTGGCCAGGCTGAGATGCGGACACCATCCAGCTCTCCTGAGCTATCAGAAGAGACTGGATGACTCCGTTGTCGACGCCTGCCCGGGATGTAACACAGCACCCCATACCATTAAACACATCATAGAAGACTGCACTTCACACAACCACTTACGCCAACAACACAATCTACACTCAATGAGAGCTCTGTGGGAAAGCCCGATCGTGGCCATGGCCTTCCTGAGGGACTCGGGGCTGTTCGGCCAGGCAGCTTAGGGAACAACAACAACAACAACAACAACAATTAGGTGAGTACATAACCACACGTACGCTTCCTTCTCAGTCCCAATATCCTTAAGTGTCCGTGCGCTGAGACTTGACCCATTTATTGTGTAACAACCACCTTCCTACACCCTTCAACAACTTCAAAATGACTAGGAAGAATAAACTGGTGAAGGCACTACTGCGATCGGGAAATCTATGGGTTTATCCGGGGACGGGACCAGTGACAGTGGCGGGGCCGGGGAAGCCTAGGCCTAGGCTATATGAACTCGCCCTGTCGCGGGGGCTTCCTCGGAGCCCCCACTCTTCTCACCTACTTATAGCATTTAATTTTTATGTAAGGAATGACTTGTTTATGTTTCTATTATTGTGTATGCTTGGTTGTCCAATTAGTATTGATTTTGATCAAATATTACCGTCAAATGTGTGTGGAAATGCAGGATGCCGCCCATATGTATTTTTCTCCATAAGTTATGTTATCCCCAATGCGTGAATTCCCAATACACGTCATGTAATGCCGCCCATATAGGCGCGGATTGGGGGGACTGACTGTAGTCCGGCGGCACTTATCACATAGTCCGGCGGAAGGTCTAGGGGTCCTGAGCTACCCAGCACCCACCCTCCTTTTTGCCCTTAAGCTTGAACTTAACTTTAGTAGCACATAGACCAAACTAGACCCTCTGACGTGTGGATAGTCAGTAGAGTGTGCCTCGATTACTAATACGGCCACTAAACCTAGGGCTTCATAG
The DNA here is from genome assembly GCA_032716605.1 of Paralithodes platypus. NCBI lineage: Eukaryota > Metazoa > Arthropoda > Malacostraca > Decapoda > Lithodidae > Paralithodes > Paralithodes platypus. The sequence continues at coordinate 44,995,986 of CM064577.1, read as the reverse complement.
GGAAGTCTAGTACAAAAAAACCCATCTTTGGTAGGTTAAAGCCAGCTTTGTTAACTAATCGGGCGGGTGCCCAACCCCGAAAGGGGTTGAAATAGGGGAGCTATCCCCCCGCCAAAGGCAGCTTTCTAGGGCTTTTCCTAGCTGATGCTGAGAGGATTGGGTTCTAGTCATGTGGTGATGGGCTGGTCTATCAGAGTGAGAACTGAGCGATCTCTGCCATACCCATAGCTTACTCTAACTGTTCCTTTTACTTATATATTTTCTAGATCTCAAGTGACGGCATCTCTTCCGTGGATTGACCTCCCAATCTACCAAGATTGGAAGCCAAAGCGTCACATTTTTCCTTTGCCCCTCAGCTTTCTCTTCACAATTGCTGAGGGACACAGGGCCCTGGGTGAGGCTTTGGTTTCCCGGGCATTTCCGCACCCTCCTCAGCTCCCCGCCATGGAGTGGCTTCGTCACCCAGGCTTTATTGTGGTCGGTAGGGAGGGTTCTGTGGGGGCGCTCGGTTATGGCCTTGGCCTTGGGGCTGTTCGGCCAGGCAGCTTGGGGAACAACAACAACAACAACAACAACTAATCGGGGAGGTAATCATGAAAAACGATTCCACAAAGCCAGTAACGTACCACGATACCTGTGACTGCTAGTATATACACCACCTTACTTGGATATAGCTAAAGATCACTAGAGCTAAACAACCACGGTACACACATAATCCACTTTCTGATGAAAGAAAAGAAAGTACATACAGTCAGTCCCCCTATACACGTATCCTCAGTCCGCGTTTACCCTATTCCGTGCCAAGGGGTAAAACAGGTACTCAAAATCCCTAAAACACGTATTGACCCCACAAAACACGAATCACAGTTGAAGAGTGGTGTAAAAATGCTATGTTTTGTATTCCGCGCCACCCCCATTCCCTACTCCGTGCGCACACCCCTCGGAGGCCTAGGCTTCCCCGGCCCCGTCACTGTCACTGGCCCCGTCCCTGTCTCCGGATATACCCATAGATTTCCCGATCGCAGTAGTGCCTTCACCAGTTTATTCTTCCTAGGCATTTTTAAGTTGTTGAAGGCTGTAGGAAGGCAGTTGTTACACAATAGATGGGTCAAGTCTCAGCGCACGGACACTTAAGGATATTGGGACTGAGAAGGAAGCACACACACATACGCACACACAGGTATGATGACACCGCAGTGAGTCACACACAGAGGCTCACTGATCGAGTCAGATACCTTCCAATCCTTTTTTTTTTTGCATCCCGAAGTGGTTGCATCGAATGAATCATCTCTTTATTCTGAGACCAATTTTATAAGATGCGCGTGTGTCCTGTCTGGATTTTTTTTTAAACCGTCCTGGTGGTGTAATGGTTAAGGTGGCAAAAATCTGTGTGTGATAACCCGGGTTCGAATCGTGGCGGATCATATAGGGAGAACCGTGGTGGAAGTGACACGGCCGGAGCCACCAGCTTAACAGGTCCCAGGTCGAGTCACGCCCTTCAACAATTCTCTCTTTTATGTTGCGCAGTCTTATTTTCGAGGAGGAGGTTCAAAGTATTCAGTACCTATGCCCACTAGGAAAAAGCGACCATGCAGTTCTCGACATAGACCTACTATTGAAGCATAATCTACCCAAGGAAAGGGAAAAGCACAAGGAAAATCACTGGATGTATTCCAGAACCGATTTCGCAGGACTACGGGATTTTTTCAAGTCACAAAATTGGGATCAGGTGTTATCTGAAAGTGAGGTAGACAAAAAACTCCAGGCATTCATGGAGATCTGTGATACTGGTATAAAAACTTTTGTCCCAAAGTACATTAATAACAGAAAAAAAAGGAAATCGCAAAGAATGGTTTAACCGCGGATGTAGGAAAGCACAGGAAGCAAAAAACAAAGCCTGGAAAAAGATGAGAAACTGGGATTCGGAAGATAACAGGCAAAAGTATAAAGAGGAGAGAAACAAATACACAGAAATGAGGAGGTCAGAGGCAACCCATGAGAAAGGGATAGTGGAGAACTATGAAAAGAATCCAAAAAAAAAATTCAAGTTTGTAAACGGCAAAAGGAAGATAAAAGCCACACTCGTAAAGATTAAAAGTGGAAACAGAATCATAGAAGAGGATACAGAAATTGCGGAAGAACTAAATAGAAATTTTGCATCAGTATTTACAAAAGAAGGAGAATTCATTGCACAAGAAACCAATGAGATAGGTACAGAGGAAATGCCGGAAGTCACATTTAACAGAGCAGAGCTCATAGACATAATGAGTAAGGTGGATCCAAACAAAGCCGCCGGACCGGACGGAGTATCAGGCTGGATTATTAAAGAAAATGCCAAGGAACTGAGTACAGTATACCATTATATGATAAAATGACCAAATCATTGGACACAGGGATAGTATCTACAGAATGGAAAAGAGCAAACATTATTCCTATATTTAAGGGAGGAAGCAGAGATAAACCACTGAACTATAGACCTGTATCACTATTGAGCATCCTCATGAAGATTCTGGAAGGATTAATAAGGGACAAATGGGTAATATACCTGGAATCCAAAAGATTAATTACTGACCGACAATTTGGATTCAGAGGTGGCAGATCATGTATAAGCAACTTGTTGAGTTTTTACTCTAGAGTAATAGACACAGTGGACAAGAGGGAAGGATGGGTAGACTGTGCCTACCTAGACTTTAAAAAGGCATTTGACAAAGTTCCACACAAGAGATTGCTGTGGAAATTAAAACATGAGGGAAAAGTAGGAGACAAACTGCTGAAATGGATGGAGAGCTACCTTAGCGGAAGACAGATGAGAAAGGGGGAAATCGTCAAACTGGACTCAAATTACGAGTGGGGTACCACAAGGATCTGTTCTAGCCCCAATCATGTTTCTAATATTTGTAAATGACTTGCCTGAGGGACTAACAAGCTACATGAGCATGTTTGCGGACGATGCTAAGCTGCTTAAAACGATCAGAACCCAGGAGGATTGCCTTGAGCTCCAAGCAGATTTGCAAAAGATCCATGAATGGAGCATCAAATGGAATATGGAGTTCAATGCAGGGAAATGTAAGACTCTAGAAATGGGTAAAAGCAAGTACAGACCTAGAAAAGATTATAAACTAGGAAACGAAGTGATTCCCAAAGCAGAAAAAGAAAAAGACTTGGGGATAGAATTTAGGGATAACATGTCTCCAGAAAGCCACGTAAATAAGATAGTGAGAGAATCACTGGCATTATTGGCAAATATTAGGATGTCTTTCAATTATCTTAATGAAAACACCATGAAACAAATAATAACGGCAATAATAAGACCCAGGATGGAATATGCATCTGTAGTGTGGTCCCCTCACTTGAAGAAACATATCCACAAAATTGAGAGGGTACAGAGAGCAGCTACGAGGATGATCCCAGGTTTGGAAAATTTGGAGTACCAAGAGAGGCTCGAGAGATTGAATCTACCTACACTGGAACAGAGAAGGAAACGAGGACAGCAAATTCAGATATATAAATGTGTTAGAGGTATTGACAAAATTGACCAAGAAAACTTCATAGAGAGGGATGGAGGCGAGAGGACAAGAGGTCACAGCTACAAACTAAAAGTGCTAAATAGTAAATCTGATCTGAAAAGTAAAAGATTTCCTACCAACTCGATTAGTGGGTGGAACAAATTGCCAGCCGAAGTAGTGTCTGCACCATCAGTGCATAGTTTCAAAGCACGGTATGACAAACATATCTTAGGAGGCGGGAATTAACGAGCATGCTCACTCCCGCAAATATAACTAGTGTAAGTACAACTAGTGTAAGTACAAAAAACTGGAAAGAGTTCAGAGAGTTGCCACTAAGATGATAGCTAGCCTTAGAGACCTGCCATATGAGGAGAGATTGGAGAGGCTAAAGCTGCCAATGCTGAGGGAGAGGAGAGAGAGAGGTGACATGATCATGATGTTTAAGTGTGTGAAAGATTTTGAGAAGATCGATAAGGGAGATTTTGTGGTGAGGGACGAGGGAAGAACCAGGGGTCATGAATGTAAGTTGAGGAAATTTGTATGTAAGTCTGATGTAAGAAAGTTCAGCTTCCCGTATAGAAGCATTGATTGTTGGAATAAGTTGGATGGGGAGGTGGTGGGAGCAAGAAATATCCAAACTTTTAAAGCAAAATTGGATAAATGTAGAGAGAGGACAGGACAACACGAGCTTAGGCTCAAATCCTGTATACTACAAAATACGCACTGGCAACAACTCCAACACAACCATCATAAACACATACATCCCTCCCCAAACATCCCCTATAGTACCAAATGAATACAGACCACACTTACAACACATCACAAACACCCCACACATCATCCTGGGTGGTGACTTCAACGCCAAGACGTCGGCCTGGTTTGTCGACAACCCCGACACAGACAGAGGGCTGGTACTACAAAACCAAACTGATAACCTCATCATCCTTAACGACATCCATCAACATACCCATATTCCTCACCAAGCCCTCTATAACCCATCATCTCCAGACATCACCTTTTGCTCCCCAGAACTCGCCCCCACAACATCCTGGAGGGTGGTCAGAACCTTAGGCTCTGACCACCTCCCGATTATTATCACCACCAAAACCAGACTCACCCCAGCTAGCCACAAACACACATACACCAATTATAAAAGAGCTAACTGGGAAGCATTCACAAATGAGACAGAACAACACTTCACAACTCTAAACAGTACACCCATCACTAACATCAACAATGCTGTACACATACTCAATAAAACTATCCAAAACGCTGACAAGAAACACATTCCAAGAGGTAACAGAAAAAGACACAATCCCAACTTCACACCAGAAATTCAAAACCTCATCAGACAACGCGACATACTGAAACACTCCCCAGCACCCCACACACAAGACATCACACAACAAATTCAAGCACTCAACACCCAAACTAACAACAAAAACTAAATTGGAATAACTTCCTACAAACACTTGATCACAAAACAAACCCCAAAAAACTCTACAAAACACTAAACAGCATCACACTTTCCAACAGCAACACAACACAATCACATGCTGCAATCACAACAACAGACTCTACTCCTTCATGTAAACAACAAGCAAACACTCTCATCAATCACTTCTCACATGTCAGCCACCTTAAACCTCACAAAGACGACCGACGTGTCATCCGACGTAAGAGACAATTCCCCACAGACCCTGACTATACACCCTTCACCAATCACCAGACAAAGCATATCATCAACAATCTCGAGCACTCACCCGCCTGTGGCCTAGACAACATAAGCAACATACACCTCAGACACCTGGGAGCACAAGGCATACAAGCACTCACTAACATATCAAACTACAGCTATTCACACAACACAATACCAGACATTTGGAAGCATGGTATCATCATCACATTCCCCAAACCCAACAAAGACCCCATGCTACCCTCCTCGCACCACCCCATCACACTCCTTTGCTCCCCCTCCAAAGTCATGGAACGCCTAGTATTACAACTAATTACACCTGACCTACCCCTAGCTCCAACACAACATGGCTTTAGGCCACTGCACTCCACAAACACTTCTCACAGACCTTACACAAAGAGCTTTTGACGGCATCAACTCAGCTAGACCACCACACAGATCACTATTAGCCACACTCAACATTAGTAAAGCCTTCGATGCCATTCCCCGCCACAACCTAACAAACAAAATCTACAACACAAACATGCACAACAACACAAAAAGGTGGCTGGCCAACTTCCTAGCAGGCAGATGTGCACACGTATCTTTTGCCGGTCAGTCATCTAAAATCAGAAACTTTCCAAACGGAGTCCCACAAGGATCCGTCCTATCGCCCGCACTCTTCAATCTGTGCATGCACGATATAACTACACCCAATACGCCCCAAATAAACTTAGCCTCCTATGCAGATGACATAACACTCACATGCACACACCATGACCCAAAAAGAGCAACAGATCTCCTTCAACCCTATCTCAACACACTACATGGCTGGTGCACTACAAACAGACTTAATCTAGCCCCAGCCAAATCCACCACAACCCTGCTCACAAGCTGGACAGGAGAACACGAATACATCCCTCAACTCACCATAAACAACACACCCCTAACACATACACACACACCCAAAATCCTAGGAGTAATATATGATACTCATATGACATTCAAACAGCACACCACAAACATTAAAAAGAAACTGACACCCAGACTTAACGCCCTCAGGTCACTTGCTCACACAAAATTTGGACACAACAAAGAAACTACCACCACAGTATATAAACAATACATAAGATCAGTGATGGAATACGCAAGCCCAGCCTGGGCTTCTAACCTAGCTGAAACACATCATAAGACCTTACAGACTATTCAAAACAAAGCCCTGAAGATCATTACAGGCTGCACAGCTACTGCACCCACAGATCACCTACATCAAGAAACCAAAATCCTCAAAGTCAAAGACCATCTGGACATGAGAGGCACTCAATTCCTGGCAGCAGCCTCCACGAACCAAGACCCACCCACTAAACTACATGGCAACACACCCACAGACACCAAGAAATATCAAAACAACACCCAGCACACAGTATCACACACAATTATTGTCCTCTCTCCCTCCCTGCCCACCCCGAACCAACTTCCAGAAGCACATCCATACTCATATCTCTCGCCGATCCATCCACTCACTCACAGACAACACGCAGCTGCATGCACGACCTCCCGAAATCCATCCTTCCGAATCCTCCCTTCCTCGCGAGGACAGAGTCCACCTGGCCAGGCTGAGATGCGGACACCATCCAGCTCCTGAGCTATCAGAAGAGACTGGATGACTCCGTTGTCGACGCCTGCCCGGGATGTAACACAGCACCCCATACCATTAAACACATCATAGAAGACTGCACTTCACACAACCACTTACGCCAACAACACAATCTACACTCAATGAGAGCTCTGTGGGAAAGCCCGATCGTGGCCATGGCCTTCCTGAGGGACTCGGGGCTGTTCGGCCAGGCAGCTTAGGGAACAACAACAACAACAACAACAACAATTAGGTGAGTACATAACCACACGTACGCTTCCTTCTCAGTCCCAATATCCTTAAGTGTCCGTGCGCTGAGACTTGACCCCATATTGTGTAACAACCACCTTCCTACACCCTTCAACAACTTCAAAATGACTAGGAAGAATAAACTGGTGAAGGCACTACTGCGATCGGGAAATCTATGGGTTTTATCCGGGGACGGGACCAGTGACAGTGGCGGGGCCGGGGAAGCCTAGGCCTAGGCTATATGAACTCGCCCTGTCGCGGGGGCTTCCTCGGGGCCCCCACTCTTCTCACCTACTTATAGCATTTAATATTTATGTAAGGAATGACTTGTTTATGTTTCTATTATTGTGTATGCTTGGTTGTCCAATTAGTATTGATTTTGATCAAATATTACCGTCAAATGTGTGTGGAAATGCAGGATGCCGCCCATATGTATTTTTCTCCATAAGTTATGTTATCCCCAATGCGTGAATTCCCAATACACGTCATGTAATGCCGCCCATATAGGCGCGGATTGGGGGGACTGACTGTAGTCCGGCGGCACTTATCACATAGTCCGGCGGAAGGTCTAGGGGTCCTGAGCTACCCAGCACCCACCCTCCTTTTTGCCCTTAAGCTTGAACTTAACTTTAGTAGCACATAGACCAAACTAGACCCTCTGACGTGTGGATAGTCAGTAGAGTGTGCCTCGATTACTAATACGGCCACTAAACCTAGGGCTTCATAGGGAAGTCTAGTACAAAAAAACCCATCTTTGGTAGGTTAAAGCCAGCTTTGTTAACTAATCGGGCGGGTGCCCAACCCCGAAAGGGGTTGAAATAGGGGAGCTATCCCCCCGCCAAAGGCAGCTTTCTAGGGCTTTTCCTAGCTGATGCTGAGAGGATTGGGTTCTAGTCATGTGGTGATGGGCTGGTCTATCAGAGTGAGAACTGAGCGATCTCTGCCATACCCATAGCTTACTCTAACTGTTCCTTTTACTTATATATTTTCTAGATCTCAAGTGACGGCATCTCTTCCGTGGATTGACCTCCCAATCTACCAAGATTGGAAGCCAAAGCGTCACATTTTTCCTTTGCCCCTCAGCTTTCTCTTCACAATTGCTGAGGGACACAGGGCCCTGGGTGAGGCTTTGGTTTCCCGGGCATTTCCGCACCCTCCTCAGCTCCCCGCCATGGAGTGGCTTCGTCACCCAGGCTTTATTGTGGTCGGTAGGGAGGGTTCTGTGGGGGCGCTCGGTTATGGCCTTGGCCTTGGGGCTGTTCGGCCAGGCAGCTTGGGGAACAACAACAACAACAACTAATCGGGGAGGTAATCATGAAAAACGATTCCACAAAGCCAGTAACGTACCACGATACCTGTGACTGCTAGTATATACACCACCTTACTTGGATATAGCTAAAGATCACTAGAGCTAAACAACCACGGTACACACATAATCCACTTTCTGATGAAAGAAAAGAAAGTACATACAGTCAGTCCCCCTAATACACGTATCCTCAGTCCGCGTTTACCCTATTCCGTGCCAAGGGGTAAAACAGGTACTCAAAATCCCTAAAACACGTATTGACCCCACAAAACACGAATCACAGTTGAAGAGTGGTGTAAAAATGCTATGTTTTGTATTCCGCGCCACCCCCATTCCCTACTCCGTGCGCACACCCCTCGGAGGCCTAGGCTTCCCCGGCCCCGTCACTGTCACTGGCCCCGTCCCTGTCTCCGGATATACCCATAGATTTCCCGATCGCAGTAGTGCCTTCACCAGTTTATTCTTCCTAGGCATTTTTAAGTTGTTGAAGGCTGTAGGAAGGCAGTTGTTACACAATAGATGGGTCAAGTCTCAGCGCACGGACACTTTAGGATATTGGGACTGAGAAGGAAGCACACACACATACGCACACACAGGTATGATGACACCGCAGTGAGTCACACACAGAGGCTCACTGATCGAGTCAGATACCTTCCAATCCTTTTTTTTTTTTGCATCCCGAAGTGGTTGCATCGAATGAATCATCTCTTTATTCTGAGACCAATTTTATAAGATGCGCGTGTGTCCTGTCTGGATTTTTTTTTTAAACCGTCCTGGTGGTGTAATGGTTAAGGTGGCAAAAATCTGTGTGTGATAACCCGGGTTCGAATCGTGGCGGATTATATAGGGAGAACCGTGGTGGAAGTGACACGGCCGGAGCCACCAGCTTAACAGGTCCCAGGTCGAGTCACGCCCTTCAACAATTCTCTCTTTTATGTTGCGCAGTCTTATTTTCGAGGAGGAGGTTCAAAGTATTCAGTACCTATGCCCACTAGGAAAAAGCGACCATGCAGTTCTCGACATAGACCTACTATTGAAGCATAATCTACCCAAGGAAAGGGAAAAGCACAAGGAAAATCACTGGATGTATTCCAGAACCGATTTCGCAGGACTACGGGATTTTTTCAAGTCACAAAATTGGGATCAGGTGTTATCTGAAAGTGAGGTAGACAAAAAACTCCAGGCATTCATGGAGATCTGTGATACTGGTATAAAAACTTTTGTCCCAAAGTACATTAATAACAGAAAAAAAAGGAAATCGCAAAGAATGGTTTAACCGCGGATGTAGGAAAGCACAGGAAGCAAAAAACAAAGCCTGGAAAATATGAGAAACTGGGATTCGGAAGATAACAGGCAAAAGTATAAAGAGGAGAGAAACAAATACACAGAAATGAGGAGGTCAGAGGCAACCCATGAGAAAGGGATAGTGGAGAACTATGAAAAGAATCCAAAAAAAAAATTCAAGTTTGTAAACGGCAAAAGGAAGATAAAAGCCACACTCGTAAAGATTAAAAGTGGAAACAGAATCATAGAAGAGGATACAGAAATTGCGGAAGAACTAAATAGAAATTTTGCATCAGTATTTACAAAAGAAGGAGAATTCATTGCACAAGAAACCAATGAGATAGGTACAGAGGAAATGCCGGAAGTCACATTTAACAGAGCAGAGCTCATAGACATAATGAGTAAGGTGGATCCAAACAAAGCCGCCGGACCGGACGGAGTATCAGGCTGGATTATTAAAGAAAATGCCAAGGAACTGAGTACAGTATACCATTATATGATAAAATGACCAAATCATTGGACACAGGGATAGTATCTACAGAATGGAAAAGAGCAAACATTATTCCTATATTTAAGGGAGGAAACAGAGATAAACCACTGAACTATAGACCTGTATCACTATTGAGCATCCTCATGAAGATTCTGGAAGGATTAATAAGGGACAAATGGGTGAACTACCTGGAATCCAAAAGATTAATTACTGACCGACAATTTGGATTCAGAGGAGGCAGATCATGTGTAAGCAACTTGTTGAGTTTTTACTCTAGAGTAATAGACACAGTGGACCAGAGGGAAGGATGGGTAGACGGTGCCTACCTAGACTTTAAAAATGCATTTGACAAAGTTCCACACAAGAGATTGCTGTGGAAATTAAAACATGAGGGAAAAGTAGGAGACAAACTGCTGAAATGGATGGAGAGCTACCTTAGCGGAAGACAGATGAGAACAACAGTAAGGGGGAAATCGTCAAACTGGACTCAAATTACGAGTGGAGTACCACAAGGATCTGTCCTAGCCCCAATCATGTTTCTAATATTTGTAAATGATTTACCTGAGGTACTAACAAGCTACATGAGCATGTTTGCGGACGATGCTAAGCTGCTTAAAACGATCAGAACCCAGGAGGATTGCCTTGAACTCCAAGCAGATTTGCAAAAGATCCATGAATGGAGCATCAAATGGAATATGGAGTTCAATGCAGGGAAATGTAAGACTCTAGAAATGGGTAAAAGCAAGTACAGACCTAGAAAAGATTATAAACTAGGAAACTAAGTGATTCCCAAAGCAGAAAAAGAAAAAGACTTGGGGATAGAATTTAAGGATAACATGTCTCCAGAAAGCCACGTAAATAAGATAGTGAGAGAATCACTGGCACTATTGGCAAATATCAGGATGTCTTTCAATTATCTTAATGAAAACACCATGAAACAAATAATAACGGCAATAATAAGACCCAGGATGGAATATGCATCTGTAGTGTGGTCCCCTCACATGAAGAAACATATCCACAAAATTGAGAGGGTACAGAGAGCAGCTACGAGGATGATCCCAGGTTTGGAAAATTTGGAGTACCAAGAGAGGCTCGAGAGATTGAATCTACCTACACTGGAACAGAGAAGGAAACGAGGACAGCAAATTCAGATATACAAATGTGTTAGAGGTATTGACAAAATCGACCAAGAAAACTTCATAGAGAGGGATGGAGATGAGAGAACAAGAGGTCACAGCTATAAACTGAAAGTGCCTAATAGTAAATCTGATCTGAAAAGTAAGATTTCCTACCAACTCGATTAGTGGGTGGAACAAATTGCCAGCCGAAGTAGTGTCTGCACCATCAGTGCATAGTTTCAAAGCACGGTATGACAAACATATCTTAGGAGGCGGGAATTAACGGGCATGCTCACTCCCGCAAATACAACTAGTGTAAGTACAACTAGTGTAAGTACACACATAACCACACGTACGCTTCCTTCTCAGTCCCAATAACCTTAAGTGTCCGTGCGCTGAGACTTGACCCATTTATAGTGTAACAACCGCCTTCCTACACCCTTCAACTTAAAAATGCCTAGGAAGAATAAACTGGTGAAGGCACTACTGCGATCGGGAAATCTATGGGTATATCCGGAGACGGGGACGGGGCCGGGGAAGCCTACGCCTAGGCTATATGAACTCGCCTGTCGCGGGGGTCTGCCTCGGAGCTCCCACTATTCTCACCTACTTATAGCATTTATTTTTAATGTAAGGAATAACTTGTTTATGTTTCTATTATTGTGTATGCTTGGTCGTCCAATTAGTGTTGATTTTTATCAAATATTACCGTCAAATGTGGGTGGAAATACGGGCTGCCGCCCATATGTATGTTTCTCCATAAGTTATGTTATCCCCAATGCGCGAATTCCCAATACCCGTCGTGTAATGCTGCCCATATAGGTGCAGTGCAGAGGGTAACAGGACTCATGCCTTACCCTCTTCTAGGCACGGCCCCCCACCTTGGGGTGCGGCGGCGAGGACTAAGAGTGTAACCTGGAAATAAAGATTTCTAAGAATCAATGCTCATAAGTATAACCCAAGACATTCATACTCGTACCTCGAATACGCCGGAAAATTAGACCTAGCACACCAGCTACTCTAATTTTCCTTCGCATCCGTCTGGAAAAAACCTTGATGGTTTTCTCATGGAAGGTAAAAATTAGACTTAGCACACTGGCGTTTCTAATTGTCCTTCATAACCTTCGTGAAAAACCTTGGAATTCTTTTCCTGGGTTTCCTCATGGAAGGTAAAAATTAGACTTAGCACACCGGCGTTTCTAATTGTCCTTCGTAACCTTCGTGAAAAACCTTGGTGGTCTTTTCCTGGGAGAAAATAAGACTACTCATCAATGCTACTCTGTATCACTGACCTATACTGTCTCATTCTTTTAAGAATGTTAAAGGTCAACAATCCCACCGCCTTACAGACGATTGATTGTCTCATTCTTAAAGAATGTAACTTGTCACAACTCTACCGTTTACTAACGGACGATTGTTGACATCCCAACAATAGGCCCTTTCCGTCGTAGACGGACTCCCGGCCGGAGGGATCTCATACCTATAGGCGAGTCATATCAGCAGAGTTGAAAATTACTCCTTTTTCCCCTGAAGGTAAAAAGACTGCTTGTCGATGATAGGCAGTATCCATGACCTATACAGTACCACCGTTTATCCCTTAGGAATAAGCAATGTAACTATTCGATCTTAAAAGACTGATAGTTCGAGGATCTCACTTAGGCTTGTCCGCCATGGTGACGGAAACCAGGTTATACCCGCCGCGTGAGGATATCCGTATAGGCTAGGCCAGTCGGCGGGGCCGAAAACCTTCAAAGCAGTTAGCCCATCCGCCGGGGGATGGAAAGGTATGAACCAAATTGGGTGTCTTGGGTTGATTCCAAGCCCGCCGAATCGAGTTTCCGGCAATCATAAAGCAATTCCATAAGATAATTAGCGTTGCACTTATGATGTAGGACTCTTTCTCCCTGCGGCGGGTGTTTCAAACATGCGCACTGCGGGTGCTTGAAAGGGGACTATTATACTAATAGGCATATCGTCAATGATGGAAGGGCCACTAATAAATATACATTCTCAGGTTCTGACGTGCCCGAACAGCCTCCAACAAGGCTATTCGTATGTCTCTCAAAGATCGGATGGGATGGGGTAATAGAAGCCGCCGGAATAAGTCTGTTGTCTCCCTAACGCCCTGATCAGCCATAGAATCTACCGGCCTCGAGATGGACTGGGCTGTTTGGCGACTTAGCAAAAATTGTGAAAAGAGTTTAAAAGCTTTATTCCGCAATGTGAAGTCTATCTAGATGAGCCGAAGGTGGGGTAGAGAATGGTTCCTGCATGTCCCATTGTGATAACTGAGGGGCAGAAAGGAATTCAAAAATTGCAGGGGGAACCCCTCTGGCTTGAATATCTGTCAATGAGAACCAAAGGTGGTCGTCGTGAGGGATAGGATGGGAGGGTTGTGACGTTATTGTTATAGCAAACTGTTGCGCCTCTTTATCCCAGTCCACCCATGGACCGAAACCTACCTGCCCCAAATGCAGGCCTGGATTGCTAGACGGATCCCGCGCCGGGGTTATCCAACTCTGGTGCCAGCGTATTGAGGGATTCCATACTGTGTACGCCATAGGGCTCAGAGCAATCTGGACAGGACTGTGCAGATGGGTAATGCCTGGGAAGGTACATATACAAAAACTCATAAAAACACACATTAGGGATAGCCCTGATAGTCACATCTAAGAGCCGACCTTGCTTGTCTTTTGCTCGAAATTCCTTACTGGCCCACATCAACCATTTTAATTCACTATCGGATCGTCTATTAGGACCTGAGGGATAGTCAATTACCTCACTGGACTGTTCCGCCGGGCATTATAAGTCAATTCATGCCGTTTGAGGCTATTGGTTAGGGCAAGTTCACTCGGCCGGGCCGAGATTACTTCCCTTAGGAATTAGCATTTCCGCCGGGAGTCTAGTGGTACACCACACCATGCCGGGTTATTTGGAAGTTTCCTTTCTCGCCTACAAGGCGAGTATCCGGTATCAATACACAGAAAGATACGCCGGAAGAAAAAAACAAACTATTGGAGGTACCGACTTATCTGAGAAAGTCAGCCACCCCCAAAAAAACCCACCAAATAAGTCAGAACGTCTCCTGACACCCTGTTAACATGTATAATATCACCACATGAAAACTAGGGTCACACCTTAGGGCTAAAACACAGTATTAATTAAGCAATAAAAAATACTCCTAGCCTACTAAGAATACCTCTACTGAGGCTGGCCACGAGGCTCATGGTAATAATCATATTGAATCTGTTACCCTTACCTCTGAAGAGACAGCAGCAGCGTACAGTGGAGCCCCCATCCTAGCTGCTAATCGGTTCCGCAGAAATAGAGCTAGGATTGAAACAGCCAAGATCGGGGCACTGTTCTTATGGGGAAAATTCAATCGGTTCCGTGCTCATGCCAAAATTTGCGTCTTTTTCTATTTTTTGCCTATGACAACATGTTTTATTGTACACAAATAAAATTTTATGCATTATACTGTATCATATAATACACCATAGAATAAGTTTTTAATAACTAGAAAAAAAAAGGCCCAATATCTAAACAATTACCGCACTTTTTCCCAGTGTTAGGCTATGAAAACATGTTTTTTTGTCTAGGCTACATCAAGTAGCCTAGGCCTAAATCTTATGCATTGTAAATAATAATGTAGACATGGCTAAATGACAGTCCTAACCATAAATACTGTAGATTGGGGCATTGTTTCTATCATGCGAAATTTTTTAGGCCTAGCCTAGGCCTAGGTTCTAAATTCGTCCAGCCATCCCTCAAGTACCCATTTCGCCCCAAATACATCCAATAAATACATATTATGAGGAAAATACGTATAAATACGTATTATGAGAAGATTACTTACCACACAGATTTTATTATAAATCATTGTAATATTTAGCCTAGCCTAGGCTAACATCGTCTAGGCTAGGCATTTCAATCGCTTTTGTCCGACATGGACTGGTCTTTGCTCTGTGTTTTGAGCATGAAATTCCTTCATTGCTACCACCAGGCCAACCATCCCTATCACTAGATGTACTAGATGTTATAATAAATGCGAGAGATAAGGGGTTCAGGCACAACAAAGCTTGCAAACGGTGGTTTTGTCAACACAGATACTAGCTAAACTGCAAGCGTCTGCTTAGTGATGACATCATACAAAGATGGCGGCATCTTGTGCATTTGACGATCGGATCTCGGATTCACTCGGATTTCGTCTCTAAACGGCAAGCACCTGGCAGATTCTTTCGTTATGTTAAAACAAAATTATTGTTTTTGTTTGTTTTCTAGTTTTATGTTGAGTTTTTCGTTATTTTTGCTATGTTTTCGGGTTTCGGCTGGGATTTTGATGCGAGAATTGAGGCTTTTTGCGCGAGAATTGAAATTGGGAATATTTGGTGTGTGGCGCGAGAATTGAATCAGCAAAGACTGATGTAGCGAAAATGGGGGCTCCACTCGTAGAAAACCCCACGTCCGAGGGGAAAAAGAGCAAACCCGGACTCTGGAAAGTTCCACACCACGTGTGACAACTCTTGAACCAGAGCGTCTGCTAAACAACAACAGAATGCAACTACCTCATAGAGATGGCCTGAAGCATTGTCCCGCGGATATAATAGCTTCCTAAATAACTGGTAATTAGCAAAGCTAAGGCGCAGAACAAAAACAAAATACACACGAGGCGCGGGCCCGAAGGGGACCGATATGGCGCCTACACATAATACCCTAATTTAACACTTCCCTGCGGCCATACCAATGGGGTTGCCAGTCCTAGCTAGTCTAAACCTATTCTATTACAAGCGGCTCGCTTGGTGTAGTGACTAGCGTCTCGGACTTCCACCCAGAAGGCCCGGGTTCGCGCCCACGCTCGGCGCATTAAAGATTTTTCACAAGCACTGAGTCGTTACCATCCCTCATGAGAAAAAGGGATGGGGTAGTAGTACAGGACCCCAATGGAAATACGCCTAATCGGCCTTATTGAGCTATCCTTAGCTAGCTTAGCATGCGCTAGCTTTAAGAACTATTATTATTATTATTATTATATATACAAATTAGCAAAAGACTCACTAGAGTTGAGCGAACGAAGAATAAAGCAGAGCACTGGCGATGCACGTCCACACAGTATGCGCGCAGGGGAAGGAAGGGAGAATGGAGACGCTCGATTCAGTGTCTCGGGTAGAATCCACAAAAGACATCCACAAGTTGGAAAGCCTTAATATAAAAAAATTTAAGTTAATTTATATTTTTTATTTTTTACGAAGTTTTTTCGTAGTGAGTACCCAATCATAAAAACGATTCCATAAGAGAATTAGCATTACACTTATGATGTTAGGACTCTTTCCCCTGCAGCGGGTGTTTCAAACAAGCTGACCGCGGGTGCTTGAAAGGGGACTATTACACTAATAAATACAATAAAGCAACGGGAACTATGAATAAGTAATTATAATTTTGCAAAGGGTTATTGAGCATTCAGAGATCCTTCTGAAACTTAATATCATATGCTGGCGATACCTGGAAACACATAAATGTGGATATAGTTTGCAGGATCTTAATAAATAATGATCGATAATGAGGAAATGCGTATGACTGGAGGGTTTTCCTATAAATTTAAGCATTACGTAATTTTTAACACACAACTCAAGTGTTGATATCGATACACATTTCTAGGTTTCCCATGTTTCTTATCTCTCTCTCTCTCTCTCTCTCTCTTTGTATATATATATACAGTATATATATAATATACATACTGTATATATATCATATATCAAATTATCCCAATGTTTAAGTTTCAATGACTTAAATGGTCAAAACGTGTAACAGACTTATTTCTAGGTTTCTCATGTTTCTTATCTCTCTCTCTCTCTCTCTCTCTCTCTCTTTGTATATATATATATATATATATATATATATATACAGTAGAGTCACGCATCTCACGCATTTCGATCCCACGATTACGCATCCCACGGTACTATCCAATGGCTACCTGAATTCTCATCCCACGAAAAACCACACTATTCCCACGGCTTTGGCGGCGAAGGTGGGGTGACGGAGAACGAGAGTGGGGCCACGGAGGGTGGTATCTAACATCCGCCTCCCGTCTATCACCACATCCATCACAATAATCACCTCATCAACTTTTCTAAGTTTTTTGTTTGTGTTTTACTTACCTTTCTTTTCATAGCAGCTTGAAAGCCTGTAAGCTTGTTTTGAAAGGCGTCCGTCCGACGCATGTAAACAACAGCTGCTAAGGCGTCGCTTGTTTGTGTGTGGCTGTGTTATTGTTAAGTAGTGAAAAGTGGCTGACATCGCCACAAGGTTCTCTCCACGGAAATCGTCATCACAACTGAACCAGTTGACTTAGAGAGCTCTACTCAACGCCATTCTACAGGAACGAAACACATCTACGCTTGGGGATGCGTGGGAATGCGGAAGCAGTCAAAATAACAAAGATACGGTAGCCTAGGCGAGACGTTTTTTTCGGCCAAATCCCCCAGGTTTTGGGGATATACCGGTATTATAGAATGCGTAGCCGAGGCTGGAGGGTTAAAGCAACTTACTTTTGATTATTGGCATGTAAAGTTATGGTCAATAGTCACCCGACGATAGCCTCCAGTACTTTTGTAATTTTCCCCATTACTTTAATACTCTGCATCCCACGAATTCCGGTCCCACGGTAATATTTCGGTACCAATAAATCGTGGGATGCGAGATTCTACTGTAATATACATACTGTATATATATCATATATCAAATTATCCCAATATTTAAGTTTCAATGACTTAAATGGTCAAAACGTGTAACAGACTTCAATACAAAAAAGTAAACATATAATAAATTGCAAACTTACATTTAGTATATCCATGTTTATTCCATGAATATACAAACAATACAGTATGAAAACAATAGAATGATTAAATCTTAAATATAATAAATGGTACAAATGTAAATATACGAATGGTATTGAAAACATTTTGTCGCTGATGGTAGGGAGGTCAACAGCCTCTAATATCAACAGGTCAGCGTCACTCCTACCATTAACATAATATATATCATTGTACAGTCGACACTCCATTTAACAGACGTCGATTTAACGGATTTCGGATTTAACGGACTCCAGCTGGTAAATTAGGCCTCTAAAATCAACCAAAATTTTTAGACATATCGAGTCTACACACACGTATCGAGTCTACACACACTCAGATGTAACATATAAACTAAACACTATGGTACACAATGCAAATAAAATTGCCCAATAATGTATATAATGCTTATTGTTTGGCATTATGAGTATTGTACATATCAGTAATGGGCGAAATTGTAACTATCCTGGAGACGCCATTTGCAATGTTTACGTTTTGGCCTGACGCTACGGTACAACGATCCGGTACACTGAACTTTCGGTACAGTAACAATATTGTCACCTTTTCGTTTTTTTTATTTCGTAGGCTACAAATTCGCATCCACATAATATATTATGGTATTAATGGGTATTATTGTAATAAATAAAACACACTTTGATATTGCTTTATATTTATCCCATAAAATATTACGAACTATGAATACTTTGGTAGTATCCAAAATAGTAGGCTACAGTATTGCGTACCAAAACAGACCCTGCACCGTATTGTTTGACTGAACAGGGACGCCAAAATGTAAACATTGCAAATGGCGTCTCCAGGATAGGGTTTATTTACAATTTCGCCCATTACTGATATGTACAATACTCATAATGCCAAACAATAAGCATTATATACATTATTGGGCAATTATATTAGCATTGTGTGCCATAGTATGTAAATAAGGTAAGAAAAACCGAATTTTTGTAATTTTATTAATGAATAGGCTATGGCCTAACCACTTTTCAGAGGTAATTTGCACTTAACGGACTTTTGCACTTAACGGACTTCGTTTCCCCCCTAAAAGTCCGTTAAATGGAGGGCTGACTGTATTAAGAGTTCTGTATATCATTACCTTTACCTGCTACATTAGCGCTTTTCAACCGAAGTAACGTATTATTATTCTATAAGAAACCTATTGGTTAAACGGGGAGCAATGATTCAATTTGCATGCTTGTATAATTCAAAATACCTGCTCTTAATAATTAACAATACTGACACACCAAACATTCAATAGATTTTGTCAAATTTAGAATACCTTCTCCAAGCCCTAGCTCATCCCTGCTCCACCTTTTACACCCCCAGGATTCCAGAGAAAGGAAGGGAAAAACATATCCGTGATAAACACCATCCACTGTAGGGATGCAATTAGTGTCATTATATTATGATGATGATAATCTTGAATTTGTTATGCTTGTATTATTTGTGTTTCATTTTAAAGACATATCCTAAGTCTATATGAATGTTCGGTAACAAAGCACACATAATAATTATATGAAGCATAAACAACCAACACATTAACCTCTGAAGTGCGCATGGGGGTAATTGGAAACGTCCCCCTGTGCTGACGTATTTGAGGTGTTTCCGTCACTAAAATATTCATTGTGCCATTAATAGCATTAATACTTATCCATATGCACCTATTATGGGTTGATTATAAAGGTATTAACCTGAAACAACAATAAAACGAGTGAAAACAGCGTTTGGATGGTCAAAATCGGAGATATAGCCCGCGAGTTGTATAATGTATGGGTGAGGCAAGCTGCTTTCCCGCCAATTTCCCCCAAGGCCACTGAGACACAGTCGATCGATACTCTCTCTCTCTCTCTTGCACTCGCTTGCCATCAGTGATGACAACACCCTGCTTGCAACTCGCTAATGTTAGCACGAAAATATACCTCAGAATAAGGGAATAGGTGATAACTGAAGGAGAGGAGGAAAGTGGGGATGGAGGGGAGGTAGAGGACTGAGATTTTGCATGGCCCAGGGGCCAAAAAAAAATAAAAAAAATAAAAAAATAAAAATAAAAAAAATATATTTTTTTTCGATGTCAAAAGTTTATTTATTTTTTCACTCACTCATAAGAGTCTCCCCGCAGTCCGCCGGGGGAACTCTTAAGAGTCTCCCCGCAGTTCCCGGGTTAAGTAATAAATGGCGTCAGTTGCATCCCTACAAAGGAGTGTGTTTATTACAGATATGATGATTTTTCAAAATCTAATTATTATATAGCCTACAACTTAGGGGACCGACTGGTTATTTACTAACTTCCAGGTTTTACTTTCAATGTAAATACAATTTGGCACAGGTGTATGTGACCATAAAACTAGGTCAATTTTTTTTTTTTTTTTTTTTTTTTTTTTTTTTTTTTTTTTTTTTTCAATTTAGGTAAAAAAAAAGTGAAAACTATAGCACTACTAAGACACATATAACTCCTCCAGAAATCCCTATAGCACCTGCTGTATGTGATCAAACAACTCACAAAAGGTGTATCTGTAGTTTCTATAAAACACTGTTTTATATATTTTGTGTATTTTTAGATTTATGTGATTATGAATTAAGGTGAAATTATTTTGTAGAATTTTACGAATGTGACAACATGCTGCAAACAAAGTTGGCTAGAGTAACTTAGCTTTATAGATAATGTAGTGTTTTTAAATCCCTTTCCAATGGTATATACACCATTCCTATAGGTCCAATAATACATTTATTATAAGATCCCAAAGTGTGACAGAACAGTTTTGAGAAATATATGTGAAAGTCTATGGTAATTGGGTGAACATTTGTTTTTTTTTGTTTTTTTTTTACAATATTTTATACTTAGAGTATTTTACGCTCTTTCCATGTACAGTATATACAGTATGTATGATCCTCGTACGACCAGTAGTTAATGAGCATGCCAATTTCAAAGTTCGCTATACAGTTGGTCCTCCGGTAACGCATGTTTTGGAAACGCGGATTTGGTGGCACGCGGTACACCCCAAATATCCAACAGTTTGCTAGCACGATCAATACTTACACTGACGCGGGGTCCAGCTGGGCAGTTTTCTCTCTCCTGGGCCAGGCGAGGCTGTTCCGTCTCCCTCCCTGGTCCAGTGACGTCACTTGCGGCTCGTCCGGGTATGTCATTCCCTCCCCAGCGTCCTTGTCCAGTTCCACCATTGTTCGCCTCACGTACCGACCCACCCCCACCGTGTATGTTGTAACACAGACCGTGGTTCTCAGAGTGCCCTTTTTTCTGTGACCTAACCTCGCCGCCATGCCGCCCAAGAAGCGCTGTATCTTTACAGTACGCACAGAAATATGACATCGTGAAGGAGTTAGAGAAGGGGAAGAGACAAGCCGAGTTGGCAAGACGACACGATGTTAACGAGAGTACAATTCGCAACATTTGGAAGGACAGGGAGAAGATTGCCAACATTATGAAGGGAAACCCTGCAGAGGGTACTCAGGCGTCGATTAAAGTTGGAAATGTCATCCTAAAGAAGACAGAGAAGCTAATGGTGCGTTATTTGGCGAGGCAAAATAAGAATCATGTGCCGACAGACGGACGGATGATCAGAGTAAAAGCCAAGAAATATTATGCAGAAGTGGCTCGAATGAACAATGTCCCAAACCATTTAAGGCATCTGATGGATGGTTGGTGTCCTTCAATAAACAAAACAAAATTAAAAGTGTTCGTATAACAGGAGAGACAGCAAGCGCCGACCATGCTGCAGCCAACGAATTCCCTGCTTTCTTACGTGAGGTTATTGTGGCCGATAGTTACAACTTGGATCAGATTTTCAACTGCGATGTGTCTGGAGTCAACTGGAAGAAAATGCCTAAAAGGTCTTACATTTCTCGCAAGGAGAAGGCAGCAAGGGGCTACAAAATGGCCAAAGAACGTGTAACCATCTTGTTGTTGTTGTTGTTGTTCCCCAAGCTGCCTGGCCGAACAGCCCCAAGGCCCCGAGCAATTCCAAGGCCATAACCGAGCGCCCGCACAGAACCCTCCCTGCCGACCACAATAAAGCCTGGGTGACCGAAGCCACTCCATGGCGGGGAGCTGAGGAGGGTGCGGAAACGCCCGGGAAACCAAAGCCCCACCCAGGGCCCTGTGCCCCTCAGCAATTATGAAGAGAAAGTTGAGGGGCAAGGGAAAAATGTGACGCTTTGGCTTCCAATCTTGGTAAATTGGGAGGTCAATCCACGTAAAAGACGTCGTCACTTGAGATCTAGAAAATATATAAGTTAAAGGAACAGTCAGAGTAAGCTATGGGTATGGCAGAGATCGCTCAGTTCTCACTCTGATAGACCAGCCCATCACCAAATGTAACCATCTTGTAGACTGCAATGCTTCCGGCACCTGCAAGATGAAGCCTCTAATCATCCATAAGGCAAAGCGGCCAAGGCCTTATCGCAATATGGACATGGCCAAGTTATATGTTCATTGGATGAGCAACAAGAAGGCCTGGATGTCGTCAGCGTTGAGCCTCGAATGGTTCAATAATCATTTTGTGAAGGACTTGGAAACATTTTGTGCCCGCCAAAACATTGCTTTTAAAGCACTGTTATTGCTTGACAACGCGCCAGGACATTCCAGATTGTTGGTTGATCGGCACCCTAACGTAAAAGTGATTTTCATGCCCCCGAATACTACGTCTCTCCTACAGCCCCTGGACCAGGAGGTGATAACCCCTCAGACCTGGAAGGGCTCTGAGAAACCCATAAAAAACATATCCCGCGCTACCCGGTAGGGCTCTGAGGCTCCGGCAGCTTGAAAGCCTGTAAGCTTTGTGTGTGAGGCGTCCGTCCGACGCATGTAAACAACAGCCGGCTGGACCGACGCCGTGCATCTCCGATCACAAGAAGGAGTGTGTCGCTTGTTCGTGTGTGCCTGTATGTTATTGTTAAGTAGCGAAAAGTAGTGTAAAGTGGCTGTTTTTGCCACAAAGTTATTTCCAATTAAATCGTCATCACAACTGAACCAGTTGACTTAGAGAGCTCTACTTAACACCATTCTACAGGTACGAAACACATCTACGCTTGGGGATGTGCGGGACTGCGGAAGCAGTCAAAATAACAAAGATACGGTAGCCTAGGCGTAGACGTTTTTCGGCCAAAACCCCCGGGTTTTTGGGAAATTATAGAATACAATAGCCGGGGCTGGAGGGTTAAGGGTGCGTATGCCACTGCGACTTTCCTGATGCTCGACACTGCCACTGACACCCAAGAAGAACTGCTACAGATATCGGACGATGAATCAGTCCCTGACTCTCTCCCACCACTCGAAGAACTATCGGCCCCTGACTCTCGCCCACCACTCAATGAGCCTGCACCAAACTCGCCTCCACAACAACGACAACAACAGCAACAGGAACACGCCGACGGAGCAACTATGACAGTTCATGCCTTTTGGAAAAGTTTCATATTCAGAACGCAGTGGATACGATGGTGGAAGTGTGGCCTGATGTGACAAGAGCTACAATCCACCATGCCTGGAGGAATGTTCTAGAGGGGTTACCTGGGCACAAGCTGGATTTACCTGATCAGCCAGTCAGGCTTGAGACAGTGGTGGAGAGAGCAGTCGAGGTTGCCAGACGTGTGCCTGGGATGGGTGAAGTGGGGCCAGAAGATATTCAAGGTTTGATTCAGCCACCACAGGAGCCTGATGCCGAGGACCTAATGCAGGCAGAGGAAGAACATCGAGAAGAAGACGAACCCCAGGAAGAAGCCGAACACTCCTGGTCTACGGGAATTTGTAGAATTGTCACAACGCCTCAGCCATCACATGAACAACTTTGATCCCAAACATGATCGTTCAGCACAGATAATAGCAAGCTTCACTGCTTCCATCCAGCCATATTTCGACATGTTTCACGACAGGATAAATGCACGCCAGCAGACACGAATAACAGATTTCTTTCGCCAACGAGCACAGCAACAGGAACAAGTGGCGTCGAGTGACTCAGACTCCGACTCCGACCCTCAGCCACCAGACGATTTACTGTCGGTTGTATCAGATGCCGAACATCGAGTAGAAGACGAACCCCAGGAAGAAGCCGAACACTCCTGGTCTACGGGAATTTGTAGAATTGTCACAACGTCTCAGCCATCACATGAACAACTTTGATCCCAAACATGATCGTTCAGCACAGATAATAGCAAGCTTCACTGCTTCCATCCAGCCATACTTCGACATGTTTCACGACAGGATAAATGCACGCCAGCAGACACGAATAACAGATTTCTTTCGCCAACGAGCACAGCAACAGGAACAAGTGGCGTCGAGTGACTCAGACTCCGACTCCGACCCTCAGCCACCAGACGATTTACTGTCGGTTGTATCAGATGCCGAACATCGAGAAGAAGACGAACCCCAGGAAGAGCCGAACACTCCTGGTCTACGGGAATTTGTAGAATTGTCACAACGCCTCAGCCATCACATGAACAACTTTGATCCCAAACATGATCGTTCAGCACAGATAATAGCAAGCTTCACTGCTTCCATCCAGCCGTACTTCGACATGTTTCATGACAGGATAAATGCACGCCAGCAGACACGAATAACAGATTTCTTTCGCCAACGAGCACAGCAACAGGAACAAGTGGCGTCGAGTGACTCAGACTCCTACTCCGACCCTCAGCCACCAGACGATTTACTGTCGGTTGTATCAGATGCCGACTACAGTGGCTTCGAGGACTCTGATGCTGAAGCTGGGGAGGGACCTCGCCTTATCAACGAATAGCTGGCAGCGAGAGCTAACAGACCATCAACTTCATCGCAGTGACGGCGATGGATCCAGGGGGGAGGGGACGGGGGGGATGCAACACTTCATTTATTCAGAGGTAAGAGTTGCAATGGGCAAATCAACCCAATGCACATGTAAAATAACCTTTATAATTGAATTTATTATTGTAACATAGGCTTCTATGGAGAAAAAATGGACTTTGTGGAAATCCCCAGAACGCCAAGGTACCTTTAACATGTAAACATATGGGTTCGGTAACGCGGATTTTGCTAACACGGGCGGTAACCAGAACACATTGGCCGCGTTACTGGAGGACCAACTGTATAACGATTTTAGAAATACAGGAAAAGTTTGGATTTTTTTTTTTTTTAAGCCTAAATAACCGGTCGGTCCCCTTAACCCTTATAGGCCTAGTCAGACGAAAATTATATAGTTTTGTTAATGCAACTACATTTCATTAATCAGCTTATGAAGAACATCTAGAAAGCAGAGGATTCATAACAATATTAGTTAACCTTTTAACTCCCTTGACTGTCCTAATATTAATTGGAAGACTGTATCGCCTTTCAATATTCGTCTAGACAAATTCATGCAACACCCAGTGCTCAATAATAGAGGTAAAGTCAACTGAGTTAGTTCTACTTTTCTGTTATGTTTTTAATACCACTCGATCCGTTGTTGTTCTCATTCCTTTGTAAATTTATATTTATGAGAGAGAGAAAGAGAGAGAGACGCAACATGGAAATCATAAAAATTGGGTACCGGTATCATAAGTTATCTTGTGTTCAATATCCCCTTAATATGAAGAAAAGCTTAACAGAATAACCTCTTGACTAAAACACACTTCCTTGTTATCAAATAGTATTTATAAATACCCTATTCTCTTGCAGCCTATGTCTACATACAGTATGTTTCCAGTTAGCACCAACATATTACGTTATGTTTCAGAAGAACTTCTATTTAATGAAGTAATATAATACAAATTTAACAAACCTCTCCAATACGATGACCACTTATAATATTATTAGTTCTATTTTTTTTTTTTTTCTATATTCCAACTACTCCCTCTCGGGCATAGGCTGATAGCCTTTACACTCTATCGCTGAACACGGTGAGGCCCGTGAGGTCTTGTTCCAGTCTAGGGAGTGAGACATGCGAAGCACCCACTCACGGCTCGAACCCAACTCCATCTCTGAAGCTGCCTTGCCCCAGCGCTTCACAGTCTCACTCCCCAGGCTCGGACCCTCACTCTCAGAACGCCACCTATTGAGCAATTAACTCACTAGGCATTGCCCCCCTGTAGCATATTTTGAATATGGGAATATTCATACAGTGCTATTTAATCAGGGAACAATGAGGGTATTTTGTTTTGGCATTTCGGTGTGCTGTGGTAATGCACTGAAACTAGGTACAGCACAAATTCCATCCCAATAATATCTTCCCATTGACATATTGGGATTCGAGTCCGGGTCCATTGGATTACCAGTCCAGTGGCAAGACCACTCTGCCACACCTCCCCTAAACATACATAAAGTTACATATATTGTATTGCATTTGGTTAGGAAAGTCAGAGATTAGTGGAATATAATCATGTTTCCAATTTATCTGTTAACAATACAACTAATTCAAAGTATGCGCTACAAGTAAATTTCTACCGGTTGCAAGGAAAACAAAGGTGGGAGTGGCATTCTAGGAAATACAATATATAAAATTGTTATATTGACTGTAGGGTAAGAAAGTATTTTAATGGATGTAAAGACATCGTGTTTGTTTTATTATTATTTATTATATATACTGTACTGTATTTGTATTATATATACTGTATATATTTTTTTATTTTTTTATTTATGTATTATTATTATTATTTTATTGTGTTATTTCTGATTTTTATTGTTTTGGGGGGAGAGAGCGACCTTTTAAAGTTTTGTTACAATACTATCCTCATCATTTCTGCAAAAGTTCTACACATCACATTGCCTGGGAATTATCCGGCATTGTCCGAACTGAAACTTAATTATGTTTATGAATGATACACGCCTCTGTTGTTCTCTATCAGCAGATGTGTACCGGTATACGCTAAATATTTTATTGATAATCAAGTCTTGCTATTCTATACAACAAAAATATTAAATATATCCTGCAATGATATGCCTCCAGTTATTTATAATTGGCAACCCTTTACTAGACTATTTGCTCATTTGCCGTCGCCACACTTCCACCACCAACTCCACCACAACAATCATGGTTATGGGGAAGGACGACCAGGGTTCTGCTTGGACTTGGTGGAGTCAATTTAATTGTCGATTCAAAAGACTGAAATGTCTGAAGTGGTTTAAGCGTGAAAGAAAATATTTCGAATTAGGAAGCGTGACAATTAAGTTAATATATAATTCCCATTATATATTTACTCTAGGAATTCGTATACACTCAATTGTTATGCGAAGATGTTGCAATAGCAACTAAAGGTGATCAAGTCTGCAAAGCACAAATAATTCGGACCTTCAACCTTACAATACTAGTACTAAATAATTTGTGTCTGCATATATTTTGTCTTAACTGTTATTACATTGACACACTGTATATATTATTTTAGTATGAAAAATATTGGACAACTTTATTCAGATTTGGAAACACCTCTCATAGTTAGAAGGCTAAACATAATATGTCAACCTTTTGAAACCGATGAGGACTTTGTAATTCTAGCTACAGCCAATTTAATTTATTAACCTTAACCCCTTCAATCAGCCAAAGATTTCTTTATTTTCATTCATCCTATTGCTAAATGTTCTTGCTAAGCTTAGAAAGGCCCTCCAAGGTCAAGGGGTTAATAACAATTTCATAAAATTTGTCAACTGACTGATCCTTCCTAAGTTGAATAAAATCTCCTGAGGATTAAGCATGATCTCATATTCTGAAGAGAAAGCCAATTATTACCAAGCTGCTTTGTAATGTTGCTTTCCTACTTTTTATAAGAGAATTGGAGCACAGTAATTAATAGCCACCAGAAACACTTAATCCATAATATTCACACAAAAGCAAGTTCAGACATTTGCATTACAAACTTAAAATTCATGTTATAACAATATTTAAATTTTACTGTCCATTGATGTTAGAAGCCAAACAAACAATATGCAGGCATCGTTAATACTTGAGCCGTGCTGTCTCGCATACATTGAAACGAAGCCCCACTCTCCAACCACCGACACAATAACAGTTTTCTGCCATGCCTAATAAATTCAATATGGATAGCATATGTATTACTATTAAGTGTAAGCTTCTTCATTTCATATTCCTTTATTACCTAACATCATTCTGGAACTTCTATTAACCCTCCAGTAATGCAAATATCGGAGAAAATAGAGTTTCCCAATAATTCTCGTCTCACCCAATCACGTCCCTTCTTTCAAACGCCATGGGGTTTGAGTGATTCATTCATAAAACTACGTTGTTTACTACGGATGATGATGCCAAACACCTCCACACACCATAACATTTTGTCGCAGGACTAAGTTGGCCAACTGTACATGTCATTAGATACAGTTTTAACCCTTCCAGCCCGGCTGTCCTTTTAAAAGGACACCGCGGCAGATGGGCAGGACCCCGGGTGTCCTTATAACAGGCAGTAAGCTTGAAAGTCTATTCAGCTTGGTCTGAACGCCGTGCGTCCGACGCATGTAAACAAAGCCGGTCATTGCGTCACCGCACCTCCGAAAACAAGAAGGAGACGTCGGATCAATGTTGTTGTGACGTATGACGAAATTAGTGTCTGAAAAGCTCCGATATTGTCAACATCGCGGCAATATTCGCTTCATGGAAATCGTCATCACAACTTAACTAGTTGACTTAGAGAGCTCTACTCAATGCCAGTCTACAGATTGAAAACCGCACTACGTTTATAGATGCGTGGGAAATTTCTAGCAGTTAAAATAACAAAGATACGGTAGCCTAGGCCTAGACGTTTTTCGGCCAAATCGCCTGGGTACCCCACACTGTCCTTAGGAGGGCGAGCCCGGGCGGGAAGGGTTAAGGTTAGAAAACATTGTATATTTACTCCATTTCCCTCCCATGTCCGGACTTTTTCATTGTGCGGACATGGGTCCCCCCCTATTAGTCCGCACATTCGAGGGTTGACTGTATAATGATCTACGAATTCAAAGCGCACCGATATACAGGCAGGCTTTCCATGCGCGTGCCTTCTAGCTCCTACTTGAGCTTGATTCTTCCTCAAACTGAATAGCAAGTTGTGCATGTGCATTGGAAGTGGGAGGATGGGAGGGCCGAAGACGTCATTGACTATGGAATCACTACTAAATAATTATATGGTTTTCCTTCCTTCTCTTCGGGGTGTCAAACCCGTAATTTAGTAGTGGTTCTCTCCGTCAATGACGTGAGAGCCTAGAATACCACGACTGGTGGCCGGGACATTATATGCTCAAGCTGAAACTGAGGTAGATGTAGAAGTCGGCTAAAGGGGATCGGGGGTGGGGGGCCTGGTATCCATCTCCCATTAAATAAATCTACCAAAAAGAACGAGACAGATATAAGGGCGAGGGAACGCGTTCGTGGTCCCGGACCCTAAGAATAGGAGCTTTAAATGTGCAAGGATGTAGTACGAATGAGAAGCGAGAAGGTATTGGAAGGTTATTTGAAAGAAGGAAGTATGATGTACTTGCACTGAATGAAACAAAGATGAAAGGAGAGGGAGAAGTGGATTTTGGAAACGTGATAGGTAGAAAGTCTGGACTAGATGAGGGAGTCTATTATTGTGAAGGAGGAGTTGAGAGAGTTTATAAAAGAGTGGAAAGAGGTTTCATCAAAGCTAATGTGGGTGCGAATGTGGTTTAAGGGTGAAAAGTGGGTTTTTTAAGTGCTTATGGACCAGGAAGTGAAAGGGAGTTAGATAAGGTGGAGGGTTTTTGGGAGGATTTGAGAGACTGTTTACAAGGGTTTGATGAAAATGAATATTTTATAGTTTTAGGGGACCTAAATGCTAGGGTACGAGATGAGCCTGTTGAGGGAGTCATCGGTAGTTTTGGTGTGGATGGTGTTAACGAGAGTGGAGAAAGACTGAAAAATGTATGTGGAGAGTGCAGATTGAGTGTAGGTAATATGTTCTTCAAAAAAAGGCGTATACACAAGTAGCCTACACATGGCATAGACTTGTGAGGGGAGAGATTGTAGAGAGGGCATTGATGGATTATGTGCTGGTGACAAGGGAAAGATTGTGTAGACTGCTGGATGTGAATGTGAATGTGCTTAGAGGTGAGGCGGAGGGTATGTCAGATCATTACCTGGTGGAGGGAAAGCTAAGAGTTAGGAGTTACAGGAGAATGAGAGACAAGTGTGAAGTAAGAGAGGTAATAAAAGTTAGTGAGTTAGAGAAGAGTACAAACAAGAGGGAGTCCAAGAAAGACTAAATGAAAAGTGGATGGAAGTGAGAGAGAAGTAGAGGTTGAATGGCAACAGTTTAAAGAAGAAGTGAAAGCAAGTGCAGAGGTAGTATGCGGCAAAAGGAAAGTAGGAGGCAGAAGTGTCAGGAAGGGAAGCGAGTGGTGGAATGATACGGTGAGAAAGGCAGTTGAGGAGAAGAGACAGTGTTTTGAGAGAGTTTTACAGGATGGTAGTGTTGAGGTATGGGAGAGGTACAAGGAGAAAAGGAGAGAAGCAAAACGGAAAATTAGAGACGCGAAAAAAAGATGCAAACGAAAGGTGGGGTCAAAGGTTGAGTGAGAATTTTGAAGAACGAAAGAAGATGTTCTGGAAGGAGGTAATTAGAGTAAGGAAAGGAGGCCAAAAGAGGGAAGAGTCAAATGGAGAATTACTAGTGGAAGGAGTTGAAATGAGGAAAAGATATGCCGAGTATTTTGAATCCTTGTTAAATGCAAGAGATGGAAGAGAAGCAGTGGTTGATGGAGATAGGTTACCCAGGCCACCTAGGTGGCAGGGAATGAATGAAAGGATTGAGGAAAATGAGGTGAAAGAAGCAGTGAAACAAATGAGAGCGGGAAAATCAGAAGGTTTGGATGGTATTGCTGTGGAGTGTATAAAGAACGGTGGAGATGTGATAATAGATTGGTCGGTGAGACTTTTCAATGAGTGCTTTGTTGTGTCAATGGTACCATTAGACTGGAAGAGTGCATTTATTGTGCCATTGTACAAGGGGAAGGGAGATCGGCAGGAGTGATCAAGTTATAGAGGTATTAGTTTATTATAAGTGGTTGGAAAGCTGTATGGCAGGGTGTTGATAGAGAGGATAATAAAGTGTACAGAAGTTGCAATAGGAGAAGAACAGTGCGGTTTTAGGAGGGGAAGAGGGTGCGTGGATCAGATGTTTGCAGTAAGACAGTTATGCGAGAAGTATTTAGAGAAGCATAAGGAGATATTTTGGACTTTTATGGATTTGAAAAAAGTGTATGATCGTGTGGATCGTGAAGCAATGTGGAAGGTGTTAAGGATTTATGAAATTGGAGGAAAATTGTTAGAAGCAGTTAAGAGTTTTTATGAAGGGAGCAGAGCATGTGTTAGAGTAGGAAATGGTGAGTTGAGTGGGAGGTTTGACGTACCTCCCAACCTACCAAATAGGAAAACCTACTATTTGGTAGTAGTCTTGGAAAATCCAACTTCAAGGCTATTAACCTAATTGCAATGACGACTTGTCTATTTTGACTGCTATGTCGTCATTCCAACCGCGGTTAAAAAAGAAAACGTCTAGAGTCTACTCCTTATCTTGCTCTAGGAGATGTTGTACATTAACCAAAACTACCACCGAAGGTGAAAAAAGCATAGAAGAGAAGAAAAAGGGGTTTACCTTAGTTACCGCTTAGAGAGACTCCAGGATGATTTTTATCTCAGCTTCTATAAGAAACTCATTGCTGGCCTTTTGCCACATGTACCGTCATGGTGCAACGTTGACTCGATGAGAAAATCAGCTCTCTATGTACGTGCGCGCGCGCGTGAGCGCAGAATTTCACAAAAAAGTATTAACTCACTGAATTTTTTTCCAAATTTCCCCCAATTTTGGCATGGCGTATCCTACAAGCATCCCCTACAAAGTAGCGTCAGCTTTCTCCCCTATAAATAATAGAAGGTGGTGAAAAAAAATATTTTATACCATTAGTTTGGGGTAGAGCTGAAATGTGACTTTCAAGGGTTCATATCTCCTAAATTTGCGGGAAATCGCCGAAAAAACGACGAGAGAATGTTCTTTTATATGCCAATTTGCTGTGGTTAGATGGGGAATGCATTTGGGCAATACCAAATCCAGTTAATAAACTCGTTAGGGCCAAAAAGTAATTACAAGCAATTTAATTTGTAACTTAGAGAAATGTAAATCCATTCTGGTGGTCTAGATTTGTTACCCCTCCTACATAAATGTTTTCTATGGGGAGCGCTACCTATAGAAAATGACCTTTGATGGCTAACTAATTTAAAATTTATTTTACACCCACATTTTAAGAATATATTCACTTGAATTGGACAAAAATCCTTGATATTGGGCACCCCAAAGGGGTACCTTAGGGATGTAATAAGGGTGTTTATGCCCTCATATGATCATTTCTATTGCTTACAGAAGCCCTTTAGACTACAGACACACATTTTTTTTTTTTTGTGATTGACTGAATTTTATTCAGTTTTTGGGGGGTCCTGGGCGAACCCCCGCCCCTGGGGGTTATGGATGCAATATGTGTTTATGTTCCTTCCTATGCTATTCTCATATGTTGAAAGAAGCAGTTTACAGAGAGAACAAAAAACTTGAAATTTTGACCAGAGCCAAAAAAAAACCTGGAGTCTCCCCTTAACCCTTAATTAGCGGCGAGCAACATAAGTCGAGTTAAATAAAGCTGGACTATGTGGCGGCGCTCGACATAGGTCGAGTGGCAATTTCAGCACGTAATGTTGCTGAGAGAGAGAGACAAGTGGTGGCAGGAGAGTAGCGAGCGTATGACTGCTCCAGACCACCGCGGCGAACATACTGACACGAATCCCAGCTCCCTCCTCCCTCTCTCACTCGCTATATAAGGAATTGTATCGGGAAAGTGGCTAATTACATGCTTTTTGCACTCGCATTGCACGGTTATTGCAAGAAAACTAGCCATCATAAAAGGATCGTTATGGTGTCATTCGAAAGCTCTGTTTATGCTTTCAGGGATAGATACTTGTTTTACGTTCTGGGTCTTATTTAGGCATGAAAATGATCACGTAAACAGCCCTATTTTGGCTAAAAACACCCCGCTGGGCGGTACATATAAATAAACCGCATAGGCCGCTCTTAAGGTGTTAAGGCCCATCCCGTGTTCCGTCATGTGCAGATCCCTGTTGAACGTGCGCATGAGCGACCCTCTCTTGTTATCACATCTCACGTCAGCAGAAGAACGCGGATGGGCAGGGGTCCGGCGTGAGGGAGGGTATTATGTACGTTGGATTTTCCAAGACTACTACCAAATAGTAGGTTTTCCTATTTGGTAGGTTGGGAGGTACGTCAAACCTCCCAATTTGTTAGTAGTCTTGGCAAATCCAACGTCAAGGCTGCATAACAAATAGGAGGAGGACATCCAAGCCCAACATACCAAAAAAAACAATGCATAAAGCAAAATTATGAATGACAAAGACACAATTTAATTAAACAAGAGAGTTTAATAAAAGAGTGAAAAACTGAGGAGTAGCTAAAAAGAACAGTTTTAACACGTGCCCGTCATTCATAGTAATGCAAAAACTAGACTTGTCTTAAACCAAAAAGGTACTGTACCCAGAATCCCTTTTCTTCCAAAACCAACAAACACATTGAACACAATAACAAAACACAATTTTCAATGTGGCAAAAACACTTATGTACTGTAACAATAAATAATCCCAAACTTGCAATCAAGTGGTGCAAACCCGTACTCCCCCCCCCCCCCCTTTGTCAAATAAAACAAAGTAAAAGAACGAGGGACAAGGCGGGAAGACCAGGTATCTTCGCCAGAGCACCAGGAAACACGACCCCCGAGAGCTAGCACCGGCCGAGGGGGTCGAACACTGGACATGGAGAGGTAGGAGGAGAAGAAGGAATTGATAGAAGACCACAAAACCGCCGAGGCGACGTCAGGTAAGGATCGACTTAGCAGGAACCGGAAGGAGGCAGCAAAGGATCGCACATCGTGCGCAGAACCCCTACAAACAGGGTTACCGGCACGAATGGTCCGACAAAGGTGGCGTCCCATCTGCACCTGCGAGAGCCTCCCACCTGTCCGAGGAGACACCCACACAGCAGAACCCGAAGGAGGCGCCACAGATGCAACAGAGGAGTGCAAGGCTGACACCGGGCACAACACATGGCGAGTATGCCCATGCCGTAAAGCCCGGATGGTGAAAGGCTGGAAAACGTGGGTCTCCCTCTCATTCGTGGCAACAAAATGAGGGGAGGGGGCCAACGTGACGCCATGCAAGGACGGGGAGAATCGACGCAGTCCTGAGGCCGTGACAATGCCGCTAGTGCAGACACCCGATCCCCAGTGGCCAGAGCGACAAGGAAGAGTGTACGCCCGAGCAACGGAACCGGTGTAGCGGCCCGTGTATACGTGGGTGAAGCCAGAAGGTCCAGAGCCTGCCCCAGATCCCACTGTGGAGGGACCTGGCGATGAGGTGGACGTTCCCGGAAGGCAGCCGTCATGAAGGAATCCAGCACCTGCGACGGAACGACCAGCCCAGCGACAGACTCAAAGACCCCCCCGGACGGCAGACAAGTGGTTACGTATAGCGTCGACGTGAAAGTGACGTGTACGGAAGAGGTGAAACAAGGAGTGTAGGACGAGGGAAGGAGAGCCAACTGTCTGGCGAGTGTCCTGTATCCACCTAGGAAAAGACCTTCAGCGGGTACCCTTAAGGCCCCCAAGGAGAAGTCGGCCAGGAACGCTTCAGGAAGGCAGACAGATCCCGTCCGTGGACTGGGAGCCACCGTGCCTCCTGAATCATCCACGATGCGAAGGCCAACGAGGTCCGCAGGTCCCCAACCTAGCGCAAGTGGAAGTCGGAGATAGGGAGAGGGACGGACTCGGGCACCACCGCGTCAACTGGGCGTACCAAGCCTGTGCCGGCCACAGAGGCGCGAGTAGCCAGACGCTTCCGCGGTACAGCCGCAGCCTCGCGAGGACGTTGCACAGCAACAGTGCGTCTGGCGGCGGAAATATGTATATCGACCGCCACCTGTTCCAGTCCACCATGAAAGCGTCCGGACCCCCCACCGGAGTGCGAGGCCGGAGGAATAGGTACTGAGGCAACTGGCGCGGCACCACCGAGGCGAACAAGTCGACCTCCGGAACACCCCAGGAAGCCGTGAGGTCGTCGAACACAGTCCGTTGCATTGCCCATTCTACAAGAACGCCCTGTCCTCTCGACAGGGCGTCCGCCCACAGGGTGGCAGTCCCGGGCAGGGAGGAAGCATGCATGGAGAAGGTGTGTCGGTTCGCGAGGAAGAACAACTTCACCGAGATCCCCAATAGAGTCAATGACCTGGAGGACCCCCGCTTTAGGAAACAGTGGACAGCTGTCTGAGTGTCCATCCCGAAGGCCACCGACTTTCCCCGAAGGGCCAGCGTGTGGTCCCTCAGGAAGAACAAAGGAACCAACAGTTCGAGGGCATAGACAGGTAAGGGGTGTGAGTCCCACCCATCTGCCGGGAAGTTGACGTCCCAGGTTTGATTGGTAACCTAACCCTACCTCGCTCGACGCATCTGTGGCTATCCAGATCGTCGGCGGGGGGGGGGCGGTCCAGGGCACAGCCGCAGAGAGCATGCCCCGAGCAACCCAGTGTCCGAAGCATCTGCGAACGGTACGCGGGAGTGGCAGGAGCCGATCCATAGGGGTCAACGGAAATACCTCGGTGCCCATGAGGAGGAGGCGGCGTAGCCCAAGGCTCCCTAAGGGAATGGGCAGAGCGGCCCAATCCAGCGAACCCACTAACGAGTCCCAGAGCCACCCCGGGAGGGAGACCGAGTGCAACACGGCGAAGACCTTCCGCCGAAGGTGCACCGCGTCCGGCAGACCCTGGGTCACCGTAGCGCTGGACAAATCCCATGCGAGACCGACCCATGGCACGACACGCGACGGGGTCAAGCGCGACCTGGGAACATCGATGGGGAACCCTAACTGTGCGATGTGGCGAACGACTGTGAGGGCGTCGCGTACGCACAGTCCTAGGGCTTCGGAAACTACCAACCAATCGGCCAAGGAAAACAGGATCTGGAGCCCGCTCCTGAGGAGAGGACCCAGAGCCTGCACCACCAGTGCGGAGAAGATCCGCGGCGCGATGTGGAGACCGAAGGGAAGTCTGTCGAACAGGAACACACGATCGGAAGTCCGAACGGCCAAGAATCGCTGGAATCGAGGATGGAGAGGAACGAGCCAAGACGCATCCTGGAGGGCCAGCGACACCACCCACGACAGAGGGCGCAGGGCCAGGCGTACCTAGGGTACCGGCAGCATCCGAAACCGTGCGTGCACGATGCGCCCGTTGAGGGCCGACAGAGCCACCACCGGTCGCAGTGCTACTTCGGTACCAGAAAGACACGGGAGAGGAAAACCGGATGACCGGCGGTCAACACCCTCGACGATTCCCTGCTCGTGCATGGATGTGAACACGTGGGCCACCTCTGAAGAGATGGGCCGGCGTCGGTGACAAGGGCGGAGTGGGGGTCTGGACGTCCACCTCCAGGTTAGACCCCTCCGTGCAATCTGCCGCCCCCAACGTCCCTCGCGGCCATCGAGGGGCACAAGGGCGAAAACAACCCGTGGGAGCACCCGAGAGGAGGGGAGCGACCCGGGCGGCTAGGCGAGAAGGAGAACAAGGAGACCGACCCGGAGAACCTACACATTGTTTTGACGTGGAGGTACCGCCGGTACGGTCCTTGCGGTCATGAGCGCCACGTTGACCTCCTCTACCCCTCCCCCCCCCCAACTTCGTCGAAAAGGGCGGGCCACCCCAACCCCTGGCCGTCGCGGGGCTGACCCCGGCGAAGGGCGGCCGGAAGTGGAAGGCTGGCCAGCCCAGACACGGCGGGGATGAAAAGGGGGCAAGAACAGAAGTGCGAGGCGGAACAGACGCACTGGCCTGTAACGTCCCCGTCCTGCGCCCGTGCATGGCGGCAGCGCTTGCAGCAGCACCCCGAAGAGGACCGGCAGAAGGACGGGACGGAGAAGACCCCGCTCGCGACACAGCGCGTCGTTGCGTGGCATAAGCAGGGTCCGCCGATAGAGAAGCGTAGCGTCCCCAAGCATCCTGCGCAAAAAAGCCCCGATGTAGAGAGCGCAGAGTACAACAAACCCTGACGAATATCCAAGGGGGCTGTCCGGCAGAACGAGGACCGTACCGGCCGGCGGTGCCGAGTTGCCACGCACAAAACCGCCTTCAGCTCGGGAACCAAAGACACCGCGAGCCGAAGGTGGATCCGCCGAACGCGGCCCAAACCCTCGCGAAGAACGCCTGGTGTAGACGCCTCGAGAAGCCGCAGGTGGTGAACAGATGGCTGGAGGGAACCGAAAAGACAAGATAATAAGTTCGTCACCCCCCGTCGCAAGGGAAAATCCCTGGCGACAGAGGACGTATCTGGGTGAGAGAAGAACGGGGTAGCAATAGAACAAAGGTCAAGAACGGTTGCGCGTATCCAGGACCAGAACGTGCCGTCCAACCCGCCGATAGACACAAAAGGAGGCAACAGGGACGACTCCGGGGGAGGGACTGAAGGAGAGCCGTACACGGAACGGTTGGCGAAGTCGCAGGCCCCAGCAAACCAGGCCCCCAAAGGGAGAGGGCGACCGAGCACGATGGCTAAGCCAGGCGTACCGCCGGCGCACAAACCTGTCCCATAGGAGGACAGTCCCGTCAACACAGCCAGGGAATGAACATCCTGAAGGATGTCCCGGCGGCTGAAGTCTGACCAGAGCGTAGGCCTGCAGAAGGGAGGGGGACCGTAGCAGGGGTAGGTAGGGTGAGGCGCCGAGGGTGCGTCACCGCCAAGAAGCGCGATAAGAGGGAGTCTTGCATCGACTCCAAGCGCCCGTCGATGCGAGACACAAGCCACCCCTGCATAGCCGACAATCGATCCGAGAGAGGCGACCCCCCCCCCCAAGATTGGTCGGCCTGCAGGGGTGAGCGGGAGCGAGATCCACGACACGAAACAGCAGAGTCGCGGCCCAAGGAAGGCGAGCGACCACGGTTGTGTCGCCGCTGAGGGACTCGTCCCTGAATGCGAACGCCCGAGGGGGAAACAGCACCATCCCCCTCTTCCAGCGACACGTCAGCCCCTGAGAAAGGGGACCCCGAAACCTCGCTATACCCCACCAAGCCAAAAGGAGGGGTACCCCCATGGCGAGACGGTAAGTGAAGGGCAGGGAGAGAAGAAGGAGGAGGAGCAGGACGACGGGAGTGGGAAGGCTGGCTGGGTGAAAAGAGGTCAGAAGGAGCCGCGGGGGGAAACAGAGCAAGGAGCCCCGGGGCTGAGACAACAGGGCGGAGGAGGGAGGGACCGCCACCGTGGGACGATACCGTGAAGGAAGAAGAGGCACCGAAGCAGGTGAAGTAGGAGGAGAAGCAACTACATTCTGGCGGACCCTCCTGGACAGTGTAGGAGGAGGGAGCAGAGGGCCAGCTACAGCCGGAACCTCCGTGCGCATAGAGGACAAAGGAAGAGGATGTCGTTCGAGCAGGGGAAGCGGGCGGAAGGTAGTAGAGCCCCTACCCGTAGAGGCCAGGGGAGGGCGCACAGGGGCAGAGCCGCTAACCCCGGCCGCAGGGCGAGAACCATGACGAGGGCGATGGGCGCCGTCAAGGCGATCAGGAGGACAACGAGGGGCAGGAGAGGACGGGTGACGAGGCGAGCGAGAGCGTGGACGGAGCAGGGGATCCCCCCGACGATGTGACTACCGGCTGCGGGACCCAGGGGAGAGGGCCCGAGCAGGGAGAGGGCCAGGCGAACGGCCTTCAGTCGGGTCAGGGATACCCAGGGCAACGCGGATCCGGATGGCAACAAAGGCCGGGGAATGGTGGCCCACAGTCCTAATGTGGCGGGAGAATATCGCCCACACCGACTGAAGGGAAGCAGAGGCCACTGCCGCCGCTGAGGAACCAGGGCTATGGTGCACCACATCCACCAGGGCCAGACACGGGCCACACAGAACAGGGAGGTAGGCCGGAGAGGACACACAGTGCGAGTGGCGCAAGCAGGACGTGTGGCTCCCCAAGCACGGGGAGCTACAACCATGGCGAAAGGAAGGCAGCCTACCTGCACTGGAAGAACACACACCATAATCAGCACGTCGAAGGAGTAAGTGGAGAGAATGTCCAAGAAGAACCAGGGAAGGAGCATGGGGAAACAGGAACACACATGCAAACAGGTATCCGTACTCACCCTAAACCGGGAGCACAGAGGTAGGTGAGTAGGGCGGGCGAGGTGGAAGAGCACTAGCAGAACCTGCAAGATGGAGAAAGCGTTAACCACCACTCAACATCTTACATGCAGGGCCTATAACACCAGTAAAGTGCACACACCAAGATAGTTTCAGGCAACAAGATGACATAAAAAAGGTCAACAGTGAAAGCCAACTATTACCGCAAATTCGCGGGCCAATGGAGGCATAACCGTACCGACACAACCCTCCCGCATCTTTGAGGGACCCCCCAGCGATCTCCGCAAATTTGCGGGGAGCCGAAACGTCCCAGAGGACCGAATCGAGCTCCCGCAAATTTGCGGGACCGACTGAGATGATCCGGCGCCGAAAAAGCGAGAGGAGCGTCTAGGGAATACTAAAAAAGGCCACAAAAATGCGTCTTCTCCTTATGAACTCCAAGCGATGATGGCCATCAAGCTGAGCAGTGTCTTCCTTGAAGTTATCCTAACTCAACCGGTAAAGGGAGAGGCAAGGAAGACACACCAGGGGAGAGGAGGCACATCCCCCAGGAACCACCCAACCCACAGAGATAGAGCAAAGCCCATGAGGAGAAGAGGCAGGGAGGGTGGTTTCGCACAAACAGGGGCCCCTTGGGGTACCCCTGGATTGGGCAAAAGACTAGGAAAGGATGGAGGTGAAACAGGAAGAGAAAACAAAAACCAGTAAATGAAACTGGCGAGAAAAAGGGTGGCCTAGCCGTGAGCAGAGAATGTGTCAGGTGCGAAAAACCCTGTGATGTGAAGGAGGGGCCCCCGTGGGGTACCCCTGGATGATCACGAACCACCTGTCGCCCAGGCCCTTGAGACACAGTGAAGGCTCGAAAGGGGGGACTTGGGAATAACGCTAATAATGCGGCCGACACAAACTCTACAAACAGCACCGCCACCAACGAAATCTCAGATTGTTTACCAACGGTACACCTAAGGCTATGAAAAAATGAAAACTCATAGGGGCATAGCAATTCCTGAATGAGAAAACGAGCTAGGCTAAAATAAGCTAAAAGCTAAACTATGCCCAGACTAACAGGAAAAAAGAATATGAAAAGACAAAGAATGAAAAACATATACGAGGAACGCCAGGCGCCCCCGTACCTTCGGT
Organism: Paralithodes platypus; assembly: GCA_032716605.1. Classification (NCBI taxonomy): domain Eukaryota; kingdom Metazoa; phylum Arthropoda; class Malacostraca; order Decapoda; family Lithodidae; genus Paralithodes; species Paralithodes platypus. The sequence continues at coordinate 44,955,588 of CM064577.1, read as the reverse complement.
AGGCTATTTCCACACGCGTCTCCATTATACACACTTAGGAGCCCATTTACGTGTGCCCTAGATCACGTAACATCTGTCTAACAAAAAAGAAGGCCAGATAAGCCGAAAACGAACCTAAACAGGGTGAATTAAAGGAGCACAACAAAAGCGGACTCAATCAATGGAGGCGCGTGAAAAAATAATAACGAGAGGGTCGCTCATGCGCACGTTCGACAGGGATCTGCACATGACGGAACACGGGATGGGCCTTAAGCGGTAACTAAGGTAAACCCCTTTTTCTTCTCTTCTATGCTTTTTTCACCTTCGGTGGTAGTTTTGGTTAATGTACAACGTCTCCTAGAGCAAGATAAGGAGTAGACTCTAGACGTTTTCTTTTTTAACCGCGGTTGGAATGACGACATAGCAGTCAAAATAGACAAGTCGTCATTGCAATTAGGTTAATAGCCTTGACGTTGGATTTGCCAAGACTACTAACATATTGAATGGTTTAAGGTAAAGGTAGGTTTGCGACAGGGTTGTGTAATGTCACCATGGCTGTTTAATATGTTTATGGATGGTGTGGTGAGGGAGGTGAAAATGAGAGCTATGGGAAGAGGATTGGGTTTAGTAGGAAAGAATTTTAGAGATTGGGAGTTGAATCAGTTGCTGTTCGCTGATGACACAGCGTTGGTGGCGGATTCTGAGGAGAAACTGCAGCGGGTAGTCAAAGAGTTTGGTGTGGTTTGTGATAATAATAATAATAATAATATTTATTCAGTTAGCAATTTACAGAGTTGGTACCACATAGTTTGTTACATATATGACATGTACCAGCCTTGCATAATTCCAACTAAGGATAGCCCAATAAGGCCGTTAGGCGTATTTCCATTGGGGTCCTTGTGGGATTAGGTTAGCTGGGGAAAAAGGGGAGGATAAAGAAATAGATACTTTAGAGAAAGTATTTCTAGGGGGTTATTTTAAGATACCTTACATCCTATAGTAAATATCAGTAATCATTTCAGTTTGGTTTGTCTATCTCTTATGTCGCATTTAGTAGTAGACATAAGCTTGGTGCTCCCTTTTCTTCCCTTGGTGGGAGGAGGAAACTGAAGGTGAACGTCAATAAAAGTAAAGTAATGGTGTGTAATAGGGGTGATCGTAGGGTGAATCTAGATGTGAGGCTGGATGGGAAATATTGGAACAAGTAGAGTGTTTTAAATATCTAGGAGGAATGATAAGCAGGAGTGGAGGTATGTAAATGGAGGTAAAACAGGAGCCTCCAAGGAGGCTAGAATGTAAATAAAGTGTCCTGGACTGGCTGTACAAAAATAACTCTGATAATGTTATAGGGGAGTGAAAATCAAATTGACAAAATAAAAAAAAGTAGCACTGTGTGAAGGAAGAAAGGTTTTCGGAGCAATGGGAAGTAGGCTATGTGGAAAACGAGAAATCTCGGAATGAAAGTAAAAAGTGTAATGTATCAAGGAATTGTGCCAACAGTGATGTATGGGGCTGAAACATAGGCTCTGAAGGAAAAGGAGAGAAGAAAGCTGGATGTGATGGAGATGAGCTGCTTCAATAGTATGTGTGGAGTTACTCGTAGAGACAGATTGAGGAATGAAGAGATACGTAGGAGAGTGGGGCAGCAGGAACATTTGTCAGCCAGAGTGGACAGAAGGGTGCTGAGCTGGTATGGTCATGTTGAACGAATGGAAGATGAAAGGCTTACAAAGAGAATATGTGAGTCAGGTACAAGGGGAGATAGAAGGGCAGGAAGACCCTCATTGAGATGGAAATACTGTGTAAGACAAGCTTTGGATGATAGAGGAATGACCATAGAACAGGCAAGAGAAGCAGTAATAAACAGGAATGAATGGAGAATGCTTGTGAATAGAGGAGTGAACACGTGGTCATTTGGCGGAAGGGGTCGGGCGCAAGTTAGACTAGATAATAGTCCATCAGGTGCCTGGCCCGGGGAGACGATTTATATGAAAGGTGCGCCTGGAAGTGTGGTGGGCGGGCTTGAGGCTTCAGCTCCGCTGCATGTCTGCCTGCCGAGATCGGAACCTCTCCGTGTGGTCAGGGGCCGGGGGAGTGCTGGAGGGACCTTGGTGACCCTGGTCTCTGGGTCTTCTCCTGGATGACCTAGATGTGTGTGAATTTGTATTTTGTTTTTGTGTGTTCATTGTTTTCTGTTGTGTTTTGTGTTGTCCCTATTCTTGCTCTGTCTTGAGTCACCGCCCCCCCCCCCCCCCTCAAAGGAAAAGTGGGGATTTGGCTTGAGTAAATAGATAGATAGATAGATAGACTAATACATTTTGCCATACTGTACTGTAAATTCAGCAACTTTTTACTGTTTCTTTATTAATTGTTATTTTTTCTTATTTGTGCATTAAGTTTTGTATGTGATATGGATCATCAGGTTGTACAGTCGGCCCCGCAAGGGTGCGCACTAAAAGGGTGCGATTCTCCAACCGTGCGGCAGATGTCCGTGTGGTGCTTATAATCCAAGGGTGCGAAAAAAGCGCGAAAAAAGCAAAGCGTGCGTTTTTTTCGCCCAATAACCCCTGAAAAACATGAACTAAGGAAAGAATACCTGTACAGTATAGAAATGTGATTAGATATTAGATAGAATATGGGTATTACACTCACTTTGGATGGTTTATGTATGCGTGGAGGTTGGGATGTTGGTCTTACTGAGGGTCCGAGGCTGCCCCCATGCCCACATGGGGGCATTTTACACCTGCTGCCCCTAACCCACCGCCCAGGGTGATCGTGTTACCCACCAAAACAAAAGTGAAAGTTCTTGATTTAGAACAGAAAAAACAGTTACTAGACATGTTGGCTAGAGGTGAGAAACAGGCAAATGTGGGTAGACATTTTGGTGTGGGCATGGGGGCAGCCTCGGACCCTCAGTAAGAGCAACATCCCAACCTCCACGCATACATAAACCATCCAAAGTGAGTGTAATACCCCTATTCTATCTAATATCTAATCACATTTCTATACTGTGCAGGTATTCTTTCCTTAGTTCATGTTTTTCAGGGGTTATTGGGCGAAAAAAGGGTAAGTTTGAAGAGTCCCCGGACTACATAGTGAATTTCCCATAGGTTCTTAAGCTCCAAGGGTGCGTTTTACAAGGGTGCGCGCATGTCTCGGACTTAGGTAACCGCACTCTTGTGGGGCCCACTGTACTGTATACCCCGTATTAATCTTGTATTATTATTATTAATGATGATAACAGCTGTGATTAGTGACTAAAACTGCCTACCAGAAGCAATGGGAGTTGCGAGTGATTACATGCTAAATTCGTAGTGCGGGCGCATTTTTTAACTCGGCTTCGACGCTGCTCCAAAACTACTCTCTTCATCACATGATTCTACAACAACGACTTGATATAGAGTGTTCTAGTCAAAAACATTATCAAGAAGACAGTAAGGGTACATTTTGACATCTCATTTACCTAGGTTAGGCCATTATTTCTAACCCCCTCAGACACGAGCCAGGCAGTAGCACAAATAACAATCCACCCAAATAGTGCCAAATAGTATGGCTACTGTCCACAGATAAATAAGTTTCATTAATCTGTTGGAGGGGGTTAACATCGTTCTTAACACCAATAACACCCCAAATGAAATTAATGAAAGCATGTGATTCTCTCAGGATTCGAACCCGGGATATGACACACACTTTCACGCTCTAACCATTACACCATTAAGACAGTTATAAGTACAGCACATGACCACGAGTGATAACCATTTATCAAATACTGGATGTGTTGAAATGGATAAAAAATTGGCTCGGTGACATATGGCAAAGAGTAGTCATAAATGGCAAGGCATCCAAATGGATCAATGTAAGTACCCTAGGGATCAGTAGTACTAGGGCCAATTCTCTTCCTAGTTTACATCAACGACATATTCTTAGTTTCTTACAGTAGATCCTCTGGAAAAAGGCAAACTAGGCCTGTGTATCCAGCTCAGTATCAGTACTTGCACTGCTGCGGTCGTTCACGGTGTTGGCGGCGGCGGTAGCAGACGCAACATTTTTACTATTCTGTATTTTTGCTTTATAATCAAACTTCAAATCTTGTCTTCCTCATGCTTTATCAAGATTACTTTCAAACTCCCTTATTGATTCGGAATCGACTACATACTGGGTCAGTGCGTTCCACTCATTTACCACTTCACAAAATGAGTTTTTTGCCTTCTCAAGCCTATTTCTTTCTTTGTAAATTTTCTTTGAGTGTCCTCTCGTTCTTATTCCCTCCCGCATCAAGAAGATACCTTCACACACATCCTCATCATACTTTCCTGACACTATCTTAAAAGTCTATCATATCCCCTCTCTTTCTCCTATATGCCAGTGTCCTCAACCTCTGCTCATAGCCCGCGTTCTTCAACGTTGGTACTAACTTGCTAGCTCTCCTCTGCACTTTCTCCACGGCTTCTATATCCTTTACCATATATGGAGCCCACACCTGGTTCGCATATTCCAGGTGCGGCCCCCCATATACATGGGGGTCTCACTTGTACAATCTCTAAGTTTGCTGACGATACAAAAATTTCAAATAATTTACTCAAGTTGAAGATATGCAACACAATCTGGATAAATTGTCATGTTGGGCTCAAATTTGACAAATGCGTTTCAATAATAATAATAATAATAATAATGTAAAGTACTACATATAATAATAATAATAATAATAATGTAAAGTACTACATATAATAATAATAATAATAATGTAAAGTACTACATATAATAATAATAATAATAATGTAAAGTACTACATATAATAATAATAATGTAAAGTACTACATATAATAATAATAATAATAATAATAATGTAAAGTACTACATATAATAATAATAATAATAATGTAAAGTACTACTTATAATAATAATAATAATAATAATGTAAAGTACTACATATAATAATAATAATAATGTAAAGTACTACATATAATAATAATAATAATGTAAAGTACTACATATAATAATAATAATAATGTAAAGTACTACATATAATAATAATAATGTAAAGTACTACATATAATAATAATAATAATACTAATGTAAAGTAGTACATGTAATAATAATAATAATAATGTAAAGTACTACATATAATAATAATAATAATAATGTAAAGTATTACATATAATAATAATAATAATAATAATAATAATAATAATGTAAAGTACTACATATAATAATAATAATAATAATAATAATAATAATGTAAAGTACTACATATAATAATAATAATAATGTAAAGTACTACATATAATAATAATAATAATGTAAAGTACTACATATAATAATAATAATAATAATAATAATGTAAAGTACAGTACTACATATAATAATAATAATAATAATAATAATAATAATGTAAAGTACTACATATAATAATAATAATAATAATAATGTAAAGTACTACATATAATAATAATAATAATAATAATAATGTAAAGTACTACATATAATAATAATAATAATAATGTAAAGTACTACATATAATAATAATAATAATAATAATAATGATGATGTAAAGTACTACATATGTACTGAATTCCTAAATAACAGTAATGAAGTGGTGGAAATACTTGGAGTTAAAATAGAATCCCTAAATTTAGCAGTTATTGTTACATACAGGCCTCCAGACGCATCCCGAGAAGAATTCAAAACCCAGCTCAACAAAATAAAATCAGAAGTGGAAACCCTGGTGAACCCAACACCAAATATTATATGGCTAGGAGACTTTAACCTACCAAACATTAAATGGAGACAACTAGAAAACCAGTTAGTGGCAAACAACACCGGAGAAGCAAATACGAGAGAGCTTTTTGAACTTTGCAATTTTTTTAGTCTTACCCAACATATTGCTGAACCCACACGGGAAAACAATATCTTAGACCTGGTCTTCACTAACAACGACTCTCTAGTACACAGCATTAACATATCGGACACAACATACTCAGATCATAAATTAATTGAGATCAAAACAACCTTAGAAAGTGTACAGACAACCTCAGAATCGAGAACAAAAACCGGCCCCTTCAGTAAATTTAACTTCAATAACAAAAACATTAGGTGGGAAGAGGTAAATCAAGAAATGGAGGAAATAGACTGGGAAGATTTAATGAATAACCTGACACCAGCAGAATGTCTAGTCTTAATAACAGAAACCATGACCCAAATCTGTAGCCACCATATACCTGCAAGACAAACAAAACGAAGAAGCAAACAAGATCGGGAAAGGAGGAGGCTGTACAGAAGAAGAAAATTACTCGCAAAAAGACGCACACATCAAAATCTACAGGATAGGCAAAAGGCCGAAATAGATAGAGAAATTGTGGAAATTGAACAAAGGCTAAGAATATCATATGAACTACAACATATGGAAGAGGAGAGGAAAGCTATTGCAGGTATAAAGGAAAATTCCAAATACTTCTTTTCATACGCCAAACAAAAGGCTAAAACAACATCAAACATCGGCCCACTGAGCAAAGGGGACGGCTCTTTCACAGGGGACAAAAAGGAAATGAGCGAACTCTTAAGCAGGCAGTATGAAATGGCATTCAGTGAGCCTGATGAAACAAAAGTCATCAGAGACCAAAATATATTTTTCATGGAAACCTCCCCCACGGAAACCCCTCAGATGCTGGATATTGATTTCGGTCCAAAAGACATAGAAGAGGCCATTTCCAACATGCCATCCCACTCGGCACCAGGCCCGGACTCATGGAATTCGATCCTAATGAAGAAATGTAAGGAAAACCTCTCAAAACCCCTGGCTATAATGTGGAGAAGGAGTCTAGACTGGTGACATACCAGATAGCTTGAAAAACGCAATAATTGCCCCACTGCATAAAGGAGGGAGTAAAGCACTACCAAAAAACTACCGCCCGGTAGCTCTAACCTCTCACATCATTAAAGTTTTCGAACGAGTCCTGCGAAGAAAAATTTCAACATTCATGGAGACAAATGAACTACACAACACCGGTCAACATGGGTTCAGAGCGGGAAGATCATGTCTCTCACAACTTTTGGAACACTATGACAAAATTCTTAAAGCGCTAGAAGAAAAGAAAAACGTGGATGTCATTTACACCGTTTTGCTAAGGCATTTGATAAATGTGACCATGGTATAATAGCCCACAAACTGAAAGCAAAAGGTATAACTGGGAAAATCGGACGGTGGATATACAATTTCCTCGTAAACCGAAAACAATCAGTAGCAGTAAACCAAGTCACATCTGAGCCTTCGGATGTCAAAAGCTCAGTGCCCCAAGGAACAGTGCTAGCGCCCCTTCTGTTCCTCATACTAATCTGCGACATAGATACCAACACCAGACACAGTACGGTGTCGTCTTTTGCTGATGACACAAAATTAAGCAAGATAGTAAACACACAAGAGGACACGGGCCGACTGCAGGAAGACATGAATGTAGTGTTCCAGTGGACCAGGGAAAACAACATGCAATTCAATGAGGAAAAATTCCAATTAATACGGTACGGAGATAATAATGGTGTTAAAGAAATGACAAATTACTTAACAGAATCTAACCACATAATAGAACGGAAAGACAGTGTGAAAGACCTTGGGGTATTAACCTCTGAAGTGCGCATGGGGGTAATTGGAAACGTCCCCCTGTGCTGACGTATTTGAGGTGTTTCCGTCACTAAAATATTCATTGTTCCATTAATAGCATTAATACTTATCCATATGCGCCTATTATGGGTTGATTATAAAGGTATTAACCTGAAACAACAATAAAACGAGTGAAAACAGCGTTTGGATGGTCAAAATCGGAGATATAGCCCGCGAGTTGTATAATGTATGGGTGAGGCAATCTGCTTTCCCGCCAATTTCCCCCAAGGCCACTGAGACACAGTCGATCGATACTCTCTCTCTCTCTTGCACTCGCTTGCCATCAGTGATGACAACACCCTGCTTGCAACTCGCTAATGTTAGCACGAAAATATACCTCAGAATAAGGGAATAACAGGGAAAATAGGTGATAACTGAAGGAGAGGAGGAAAGTGGGGAAGGAGGGGAGGTAGAGGACTGAGATTTTGCATGGCCCAGGGGCCAAAAAAAAAAAAAAAAAAAAAAAATTCGATGTCAAAAGTTTATTTTTTTTTTCACTCACTCATAAGAGTCTCCCCGCAGTGCGCCGGGGGAACTCTTATGAGTCTCCCCGCAGCTCCCGGGTTAATGTCTGAAAATATGGGTTTCAAAGTACATAACCAGGTCAAAGTGGCGGCTGCGAAACGTCTAACGGGTTGGATTCTGCGTACTTTTAAAACATGCGGTGAAGTACCTATGATAACGCTCTTCAAATCTCTAGTGCTACCGCGGCTTGAATACTGTAGCGTATTAACATCCCCATACAAAGCAGGTGAAATAAATGACGTAGAGTGTACAAAGAAATTTCACTTCGCATATAAGTTCGATAAAACATCTACACTATTGGGAGCGTTTAAGAGCACTGAATCTGTACTCACTGGAACGTAGAAGAGAACGTTACCTAATAATATACACGTGGAAAATCGCAGAGGGTTTAGTACCAAACCTACATACTCCGATAGTCATGAAATTCAGTGATAGGAGAGGCTGGGAATGCGAAATTCCCCGGATGAATAATAGGGTTGCTTTGGGCTCTCTGCGAGAGGGCTAGTTATCACACAGAGGCCCACGTCTCTTCAACAAACTCCCACGGCGAGTAAGAGACATGAGGGACATCTCGTTAGACAACTTCAAGAGAGCCCTAGATGTCGAACTGCAAAAAGTGCCAGACGAGCCCATCCTCGCAAGGGAGCGAGCTGTCGCTTCAAACAGTCTACTGCACCAAATCACCACCCATAACGAGGGGCGTCGCGCTCCTTGCTGCCGCTAGAAGAGCGGCGAACACATCTAAAGGTATCTAAAGGTATGATATAATAATAATAATAATAATAATAATGTAAAGTACTACATATAATAATAATAATAATAATAATAATAATGTAAAGTACTACATATAATAATAATAATAATAATAATGTAAAGTACTACATATAATAATAATAATAATAATAATAATTAAAGTTGCAAGCAACGTTGTGCGGGGTTCGAGCGGGGTTGCACGCAGGGTATTGTGTTGGATACAAGGGCTGTGCCACATATATCAAAATATCATATATCTCATCGGGCATGGAGAAAGTACAGAAGGAATATAGTGTAGCCATTTTGGCTATGGCCACTTAGACCATTAAGGAGTGTGACCATTTTGGTTAAAGCTATTAATCCTGTACGAGTTGTTGTTGTTGTTGTTCCCTAAGCTGCCTGGCCGAATAGCCCCGAGTCCCTGAGGAAGGCCATGGCCACGATCGGGCTTTCCCACAGAGCTCTCATTGAGTGTAGATTGTGTTGTTGGCGTAAGTGGTTGTGTGAAATGCAGTCTTCTATTATGTGTTTAATGGTATGGGGTGCTGTGTTACATCCCGGGCAGGCATCGACAACGGAGTCATCCAGTCTCTTCTGATAGCTCAGGAGAGCTGGATGGTGTCCGCATCTCAGCCTAGCCAGGTGGACTCTGTCCTCGCGAGGAAGGGAGGATTCGGAAGGATGGATTTCGGGACGTCGTGCTTGCAGCTGCGTGTTGTCTGTGAGTGAGTGGATGGATCGGCGAGAGATATGAGTATGGATGTGCTTCTGGAAGGTGGTTCGGGGTGGGAGAGAGGACAGTAATTGTGTGTGATACCGTGTGCTGGGTGTTGTTTTGATATTTCTTGGTGTCTGTGGGTGTGTTGCCATGTAGTTTAGTGGGTGGTCTTGGTTCGTGGAGGCAACTGCCAGGAATTGAGTGCCTCTCATGATCACTGATCTTATGTATTGTTTATATACTGTGGTGGTAGTTTCTTTGTTGTGTCCAAATTTTGTGTGAGCAAGTGACCTGAGGGCGTTAAGTCTGGGTGTCATTTCTTTTTAATGTTTGTGGTGTGCTGTTTGAATGTCATATGAGTATCATATGTTACTCCTAGGATTTTGTGTGTGTGTGTATGTGTTAGGGGTGTGTTGTTTATGGTGAGTTGAGGGATGTATTTGTGTTCTGTCCAGCTTGTGAGCAGGGTTGCGGTGGATTTGGCTGGGGGTAGATTAAGTCTGTTTGTAGTGCACCAGCCATGTAGTGTGTTGAGATAGAGTTGAAGGAGATCTGTTGCTCTTTTTGGGTCATGGTGTGTGCATGTGAGTGTTATGTCATCTGCATAGGAGGCTAAGTTTATTTGGGGCGTATTGGGTGTAGTTATATCGTGCATGTACAGATTGAAGAGTGCGGGCGATAGGACGGATCCTTGTGGGACTCCGTTTGGAAAGTTTCTGATTTTAGATGACTGACCGGCAAAAGATACGTTTGCACATCTGCCTGCTAGGAAGTTGGCCAGCCACCTTTTTGTGTTGTTGTGCACGTTTGTGTTGTAGATTTTGTTTGTTAGGTTGTGGCGGGGGATGGCATCGAAGGCTTTACTAATGCTGAGTGTGGCTAATAGTGATCTGTGTGGTGGTCTAGCTGAGTTGATGCCATCTAAAGCTCTTTGTGTAAGGTCTGTGAGAAGAGTGTTTGTGGAGTGCAGTAGCCTAAAACGGTCAGGCTATGGAGATCGTCAACTCTTTTAAGTATCTGGGCAGTGTGTTGAGTAAAGATGGGACTATGGATGAAGAGGTGCGGGAGAGGGTACAACAGGGGTAGAGGGTTGTAGGAACGCTAAAAGCAGTAACAAGAAATAGGGTGGTCAGTATGGAAGTGAAGAAGTCCTTGCATGACAGTGTGGTAATCCCGACACTGACTTACGGAAGCGAAGCATGGACGTTGGTTGAGAGACTCAGACCAAGAGTGAGAGCAGTGGAAATGAATTACTTAAGGAGTGCGTGCGGAGTTACATGGAGGGATAGACAGACTAATGAGGAAGTAAGAAGGAGGTGTGGTGTGGAGGTAGATGTGCTGGAAAGTGTGAAAAGGAACAACTTGAGATGGTTCGGCCATATGGAACGTATGGAAAGCGAGAGAATGACTAAGAGGGTGTACGAGAGCGAGGTGGAGGGACAGAGGGGGAGAGGTAGACCGAATATGAGGTGGAAGGATGGAGTGAGGAACTACATGAACGAAGGCGGTGCTGGTTGGGGGGAGGGGCGTCGACTGACTGGGGACAGAGGTGCATGGGGGCGGTTCGTTCGTGGCCACCCCTTCGGGGATCACGGCGTCAGGCAATAGATAGATAGATAGATAGTAGCCTAAAGCCATGTTGTGTTGGAGCTAGGGGTAGGTCGGGTGTAATTAGTTGTAACACTAGGCGTTCCATGACTTTGGAGGGGGAGCAAAGGAGTGTGATGGGGCGGTGCGAGGAGGGTAGCGTGGGGTCTTTGTTGGGTTTGGGGAATGTGGTGATGAGACCATGCTTCCAAATGTCTGGTATTGTGTTGTGTGAATAACTGTAGTTTGATATGTTAGTGAGTGCTTGTATGCCTTGTGGTCCCAGGTGTCTGAGGTGTATGTTGCTTATGTTGTCTAGGCCACAAGCGGGTGAGTGCTTGAGATTGTTGATGATATGCTTTGTCTGGTGATTGGTGAAGGGTGTATAGTCAGGGTCTGTGGGGAATTGTCTCTTACGTCGGATGACACGTCGGTCGTCTTTGTGAGGTTTTAGGTGACTGACATGTGAGAAGTGATTGATGAGAGTGTTTGCTTGTTGTTTACATGAAGGAGTAGAGTCTGTTGTTGTGATTGCAGCATGTGATTGTGTTGTGTTGCTGTTGGAAAGTGTGATGCTGTTTAGTGTTTTGTAGAGTTTTTTTGGGTTTGTTTTGTGATCAAGTGTTTGTAGGAAGTTATTCCAATTTAGTTTTTGTTGTTCTTGTATTTTGTTGTTAGTTTGGGTGTTGAGTGCTTGAATTTGTTGTGTGATGTCTTGTGTGTGGGGTGCTGGGGAGGGTTTCAGTATGTTGCGTTGTCTGATGAGGTTTTGAATTTCTGGTGTGAAGTTGTGTCTTTTTCTGTTACCTCTTGGAATGTGTTTCTTGTCAGTGTTTTGGATAGTTTTATTGAGTATGTGTACAGCATTGTTGATGTTAGTCATGGGTGTACTGTTTAGAGTTGTGAAGTGTTGTTCTGTCTCATTTGTGAATGCTTTCCAGTTAGGTCTTTTATAATTGGTGTATGTGTGTTTGTGGTTAGCTGGGGTGAGTCTGGTTTTGGTGGTGATAATGATCGGGAGGTGGTCAGAGCCTAAGGTTCTGACCACCCTCCAGGATGTTGTGGGGGCGAGTTCTGGGGAGCAAAAGGTGATGTCTGGAGATGATGGGTTATAGAGGGCTTGGTGAGGAATATGGGTATGTTGATGGATGTCGTTAAGGATGATGAGGTTAACAGTTTGGTTTTGTAGTACCAGCCCTCTATCTGTGTCGGGGTTGTCGACAAACCAGGCCGACGTCTTGGCATTGAAGTCACCACCCAGGATGATGTGTGGGGTGTTTGTGATGTGTTGTAAGTGTGGTCTGTATTCATTTGGTACTGTAGGGGATGTATGTGTTTATGATGGTTATGTTGGAGTTGTTGCCAGTGCATATTTTAATTGATTGTATTTCTGTTGTGTTATCATTTGGGGGGAGGAGGGATTTGGTTTGTACACTGGTAATTATGTATGATATTTCTTTGTGTACCAGGGTGATGAGTCCACCGCCTCCGCCGACAGCCCGGTCTTGTATGATGGTGGTGAAATCATGAAATGTGGGTGTTTTTTGTGTTGTGCGGAGTTTTGTTTCTTGTAAGATGGCAATGTGTATGTTGTGTTGTTTGATGAAGTGTGAGAGTTTCTTTGTGTTGATGCCATCTATGTTCAATTGGAGAATGTTAATGTTATGTGCACGATGTATGTTGGGTGCTGCTGCACGAGGATGGGGTGGGGGTGAGGGAGGGGGTGGGGGGGGGGGGGGTTGGGATGGGTGAGGTGGGGTGGGGATTGGGGAGCAGATGGGGGTTGGAATGGATTAGGATGGGGTGTGGTATGTTGAGTTGAGGATGTGGATGGTATGGGAAGGTTAGGTGGGTTAGGGAGGAGAGGTGGACAGGTTTTAGGGGGGGAGTGGATGATATGGGAAGGTTAGGTGGGTTGGGGAGGAGAGGTGGACGGGTTTTAGGCGAGGGATTTGACTGGGAGAGGGAGGGGCATGAGGAACAGGTCCAGGTGTTCGTGTAGTGTTTCTTGGAGGCAAGTGTTGTGCAGGTGAAGTGGGTCCAGTTCCTGCATGAATTGCAGAGAACTGAGCCATTAGTGTGACGACTCGAAGCGATGGGTTTTGAGCAAGTTGGACATATGTATGTGTAGGTGGGTCCTGGGTTGCTCTCAATGTCTCCGGCTAGAAGTCTTCGAGAAATGACAGCCGGAGAGTCATTTCTCGGTGTAGGAAAAACTGTGTGATGTGTGTGTGTGGTGTGAGGTGTGGAAATTCCCGGCGCGACCGAAACCGCTCCAAGGACTCCTGTACGAGTAGGCATAATTGCCCGAAATTGCCTTCATTCCCTGCTCATTTTCATGCATAAGCAAAAGCCAGGGCGTAATACAATTATGTATTCGTGAAAGTACGGTAATAGCTTTCAAATTACTCCTGAATCATCCCTGTACGACGTCTGGTTTTCTTGTAAGGATCTTGCAAACGAAGGGCAAAATTGCTAAAAAATACCAAATCCGATAGGCCTAGGCGAAATCGCTAATAATTACCAATTATTTTCTGTTTTCGCTATGTGTGACGCTGCACATAAGTGAACTCTCTCTCACACAAACCTCAGTGTCGTGACGGGGCCTGTAGGCTCCGGCTGACGTCCATCCGTGCTGCTTGCAAAAGCTGGCCTGGCTCACAGGCTACAAAATAGCCGGAAAATCGTCTCCGTCATATGAGGGGCCCCGCGGGAATTGGGTTAAGAAGTGTGGTTGTTTTGATTATTTGATAGGGTCACCATAAGGGTAATGGTGTGGCATTTGTTCTGTACAGAAGCTTGGCCTTTTTGGTTGGGGCTTCTTAGGAATGTGACTTTTTCGTTAGCCATGGAGAAACTGCAGAGGTACAAATTATTATAAGCAACCTCATGTTAAAAATATTGTATTGATTGTATGCGTGTATGCCCCGACAGAGGATATACTTGAAAGAAAGAAAGAGGAGTTCTGGATGAATGTTGAGGCGTGCCTGGAGAAGTTTGACAAGAACGAAAGAATATTTCTGATTGGGGATATGAATGGTAAGGTGGGTGATAGGAAAGTTGAGGGAGTGGTGGGAGGGTGGGGGGTACCATAAGAGGTGAATGGGAATGGTAGTGCACTTGTGGACGTATGTGTGGGGAGGAGGCTGTGGATAGCCAACACCTTCTTCCGACACAGAATGATCCACAGGTACACGTGGAAACGGATGTTGATGATGAAGGATAAGACAGTGGTGGAACGAAAGTCATTGATTGATTATGTATGTGTGGATGAACGAATGAAGAAATCTGTGATGGATGCTAGGGTGTATAGGGGTATTGGAGGGGGTCTGTCTGATCATTATGTAGTGGTAGCTAAGGTTAGGATACAAAAGAAGTGGGTGAGGAGAGCTGGAGGGAGGCGAGAGGAGGGTGGAATGGTGAGGAGGGTGGAGAGGTTGCAGGAGGAGGAAGTCAGGGAGGAGTACAGGAGAGCAGTGGAAAGACGACTAGGTGGGTTCGACCTGGAAGTTATGGAGGAAGTGGAGGAGATGAGCAAGGTGTTTAAGGATGAGATCTGTGCAGCATGTGAGGAGGTGTGTGGAGTGAGGAGAAGAGGGAGGGGAGTGAAAGGTACAGCATGGTGGACAGAAGAGGTAAGAATAGCTGTGGAAGAAAAGAAGAAAGCATATAGAGAGTGGTTGGGTAGTAGAGGGAATGAAGATTCCGAGAGACAGAAACGAGCACCTGAGTGTAAAATGGAGGGAGAGTAAGAAACTGTTCTGGGAAGAAGTCAAGAAAGTTAGGGAAGGTAGCAAGGGAAACAGTAAGGGTGTGAAAGATAAGAATGGGAGAATGCTAGCCGAGAAGCAAGAGAGAGTCGAAAGATGGAGGGAGTACTTCAGTGAGTTGCTAAATGTAAGGAATGAAGAGCCAGCAAACATAGCTGGATATGGTATGGGAGGGAGAAGAAGAGAAGTAGTGGAGGAGGAGGTGGGGATCAGGAGGTCAGAAGTGTGGGAAGCCATGAAAAGAGTGAAGTTGGGGAAAGCACCAGGAACAGATGGAGTGTGTGGGGAAATGTTGAGGTATGGTGGAGAGATAGTGATAGAATGGGTATGGAAAATGTGCAAACTAGCATGGGAGAAGGGGAGTGCACCTGATGACTGGAAGACTGGCATAATAGTCCCCCTATATAAGGGCAAAGGGGAAAGAGGAGTGTGTGGTAACCACCGAGGAATATGTCTTCTAAGCGTAGTAGGGAAGGTATACAGTAGGGTACCGGTAGTGATTGAGAGAGTGAGAGTGAGAACGGAGAAATGGATAGGCGACGAGCAGGGAGGTTTTTAGGAAGGGAAGAGGATGTGTAGATCAGATTTTTACCCTGAATTGTGTTGTGGAGAAGTATCTGGAGAAGAAACAAATGGTGAATGTTGCCTTTATGGACATGGAGAAGGCCTATGACAGAGTGGATAGAGAAGGTTTGTGGAAAGTACTTAGAATATACGGAGTAGAGGGCAAGTTGCTGAAAGCAGTGAAGAGCATGTATGAGGGTGTAAAGGCGGCAGTACGTGTGGAGAGTGAGCAGAGCGAGTTCTTTGACCTGAATGTTGGTTTGAAACAGGGGTGTGTGATGTCCCCGTGGTTGTTTACTGTATATATGGATGGAGTCATAAAAGAAATACTATCAAGAGCAGTGGATGTTGGTGTATCGCTGGGAGTGCAAAGGTATCAGTACGTGTGAAGAATGAACAGAGGGAGTTCTTTGATCTGAATGTTTGGTAAAGCAAGGGTGTGTGATGTCCAGATGGTTGTTCTATATATACAGTATATGGATGGAGTCATAAAAGAAATACAAGGAAGAGCAGTGGATGTTTGTGTACTGCTGTTTGCTGATGATATGAATGGGAGTTGCAGGGTCTGGTAAATATTTTTGGAACAGTGTGCGAAAAATGGAATCTGAAGGTAAATGCGGGGAAGAGCAAGGTTATGGTCTTCGAAAGGGGTGAAGCCACAG